>SKCR01039240.1:0-61193 GCA_019454045.1 Zanthoxylum bungeanum | reverse complement strand
ATATTGTCCCGACGGTTGCAACCTTTTATAGAGTACTAGTTCTGTGTCCTGCGTGATCATCACCTCCATATGTCTGAAGCGATACTTCCATCTTGACATCACATCCAGTACACTACGATTCTCGATAAACCCAGAAGAGGTGTACACAGAACCGGTTAGGGTCCCCAACCACCAAAACCAAAGTTTACCGATTGTCGCAAGTACTAGCGATGTAAGTCTCAGGTTAAGACCATATACACCTACTCTGATGCGGCCTCCCATATACACGCAGACATACTACCAATGGGATTCCGCGGGGTCTATCCAGAGCGAAGCTGTTTTCCGTACCATCGGTAAAACACAACCTCCTATCGCACTTGCATAAGTATCCAATACTTAAATATATGAGAACTATGCCGTTGTGCCCTCACAACGTGCACAAGCGCAATACTAGTCTATTCCGCATTATCGATGTCCGATCTCGATAATACTCCGACTAGGGATATTTAATGATTAAACTTTTATAGATTGATACTGTCTCATATCATCTCAATCCAGTATTAATCATATGGACTTTCGCCATTTTTAATCAAAGTAAATATTATTACAAAATGGCAAAAGGCAATTTCATTCACATAGTTAATTTTGTACAATAATACAATATCATTTACAAACAGTGACGCTATGGGACATAATGTCTAACAGTTCATAGTGACGTTTGTGGGCCCTTGTCTAGCCAGGCTAGAGGTGGATACCGATACTTCGTAACCTTTACGAATGATGCATCGCGTTATGGTTATGTGTATCTAATGATGCACAAGTCGGAAACTTTTGAGAAATTCAAAGAGTTTCGACACGAAGTTGAAAAACAAACAGGCAAGAGTATTAAAACATTACGGTCGGACCGTGGTGGCGAATACTAAGTAATGAGTTTCAAGATTACCTGAAAGAATATGGTATTCTTCACACTGGACTCCTCCTGGAACACCACAATTAAATGGTGTGTCTGAACGGAAAAAGAAACCGTACCTTGCTTGACATGGTAAGGTCGATGATGAGTCGCACTGAGCTACTTATATCCTTCTGGGGACATGCATTAGAAAGTCCAATTCTTATTTGAATAGGGTTCCGTCAAAGTCTGTTGAACAGACTCCGTATGAGATATGGACAGGAAAGAAAACCAGGTTTCTCATTCCTGAAGATTTGGGGTTGCTGGGCATACGTCAACGTTTGGAAGGTACCAAACTTGGACCCAAATCAGATAAATGCCTATTTTTTGGATATCCTAGGGAAACCAAAGGATATTACTTCTATTACCCACAAGAGAACAAAGTATTTGTTGCTCTACATGCGGTTTTCCTTGAGAAGGAATTCCTAAATGCAGTATTTAGTGGAGGAAAGTAGAACTCGATGAAAGTCGTAGTGATACTGTTCCTGGCAATGAATCGAGAACGGAACATGAACAGTCCATCCAGGATGAGACTGAACCACAATCTTCAATTACACAAGGACTACGTAGGTCGGAGAGAGTCAGGGTAATACCTGAGAGGTATGGATTCCTGATCTCACCTCATGTAGATATTAATCTTATTGAGGATACTGAACCGGCTACGTATGAGGAAGCGATACAAGGTATCGAATCCACTTTATGGCAAGAGGCCATGAATGCCGAAATGGATTCCATGTATACCAACCAAGTTTGGACACTGGTTGATGCACCAGAAGGCGTAAAGCCTATTGGATGCAAATGGGTCTTCAAGAAGAAGACAGACATGGATGGCAACGTACAAACGTACAAAGCTAGGCTCGTAGCGAAGGGGTATCGTCAACAACTTGGAGTTGATTATGACGAAACTTTCTCACCCGTTGCCATGATTAAATCCATTTGGATAATGCTTGCGATAGCTGCATATTACGATTACGAAATATGGCAGATGGACGTTAAAACCGCTTTCCTTAACGGAAACCTGTTGGAGGATGTTTATATGCAACAACCTGACGGTTTTATCGTACCAAGACTTGCAAACAAGGTTTGTAAGTTAAATCGGTCCATTTATGGACTGAAGCAAGCATCGAGGTCATGGAACCAACGTTTTGATGAGGTCATAAAAGAATATGATTTCATTCAAAACGTAGATGATCCTTGTGTATATAAGAAGGTTAGTGGGAGTGCACTGACTTTTATTGTCCTTTATGTCGACGATGTATTGCTTATAGGCAATGACATTCCCATGTTAACGTCGGTGAAAGCTTGGCTTTCATTGAAATTCTCCATGAAAGATCTGGAGAAGCAGCTTTTATTCTAGGAATAAAGATCTACCGGGATAGATCTAGAAGGCTACTTGGACTCTCCCAGAGTACATATATTGATAAAGTGTTGAAGAGATTCAACATGGATCAGTCCAAGAGGGGACTGTTGCCAACATCACATGGCGTCTATCTATCTAGGGACATGTGTCCTAAAACACAAGATGAGAGAGACAACATGAGTCGGACTCTGTTCGCCTCGGCAGTCGGATCGATCATGTATGCCATGATATGTACACGACCTGATGTGTCCTATGCTTTGAGCATGTGCAGTCGATATCAGGCCGATCCAGGACAGGATCACTGGATGGCGGTTAAGAGTATCCTTAGGTATCTTAAAAGAACTAAGGATGTTTTCTTAATCTATGGAGATGGAGAACTTGAGGTATCTGGGTATACCGATGCAAGTTTCCAAACCGACAGAGACGACTTCAAGTCGCAAACCGGGTACATATTTTGCTTGAATAACGGAGCAGTGAGCTGGAAATCTTCCAAGCAAGATACTGTTGCCGATTCAACAACTGAAGCGGAGTACATTGCAGCAGCTGAAGCAGCAAAAGAGGCAGTTTGGATCCGTAAATTTCTAATTGGATTAGGAGTAGTTCCGTTAGCAGCTGAGCCCGTTCCATTGTATTGTGACAATAGCGGGGCTACAGCACAGGCTAAGGAACCAAGGTCTCATCAACGATCCAAACATGTTCTTCGACGATTCCATCTGATTCGAGAGATCATACATCGTGGCGATGTGAAGATCGAAAAGATCGCATCAGAGGATAATATTGCAGATCCGCTGACGAAGGCTATTCCTCGGGAAAAGTTTGAGCGACATGTACATAGTTCAGGTATTAGATGCTTGAGTGACTGGCTATAGGCCAAGTGGGAGATTGTTAGACAGTAATGACCCATAGCGTCACTATTTTGTAAATGATATTGCATTATTGTACAAAATTAACTATGTAGTAATGAAATTGCCTTTTACCGTTTTGTAATTTATTTACTTTGATATATAAATGGTAAAAGTCCCTATGATTAGTTCCGGATTGTGATGATATGAGACGGTATCAATCCATAAAGGTTTAATCATTAAATATCCCTAGTCGTAGTATTATCGAGATTGGACATCGATAATGCGGAATAGACTAGTACTGCACTTGTGCATGTTGTGAGGGCACAACGGCATAGTTCTCATATATTTAAGTATTGGATACTTATGCAAGTGCGGTAGGAGGTTGTGTTTTACCGATGGTACGGAAAACAGCTTCGCTCTGGATAGACCCCGCGGAGTCCCATTGGTAGTATGTCTGCGTGTCTATGGGAGTCCGCTTCAGGGTAGGTGCATATGATCTTAACCTGAGACTTGCATCGCTAGTACTTACGACAATCGGTAAACTTTAGTTTTGGTGGTCCAGGGCTTTAACGGGTTCTGTGTACACCTCTTCTGGGTTTATCGAGAATCGTAGTGTATTGGGTGTGATGTCAAGATGGAAGTATCACTTCAGACATATGGAGATGATGATCGCGAGGGATACAGAACTAGTACTCTATAATGGTTGCAACCATCGGGATAATATGACTAGGTTAGGATTATCCGATTCAAAGAGACTGGTTGCTTGATGTCCGATATGTGTATCGTACGGGGCAGACACATCTCCAGCCCCAGGCCTTACATGTGATCATCCGATACTGGTTCGATATACACTATTCTAAGGTATACTACGCCTGTTATAGATCTTATATTCCAATAAGAATATTTCTAGAGAATTGGGTAGACAGCGTTTTGCTAGAGGCTAACCTTGTCTTGTAAATCGGTAAAAACGTAGTACTTGGTACGTACGTGTTCGGATAGTTCGACAACCGGATTTACTACCAACATATCTAGAGATCTCTTGGGTCGCTTCCCGAAGATTCACCAATGACGTATGATTCAAACTCGATTAATCTTGGATTAATTACGGAGAGACTTTATCTTGGATAAAGTACTATATAAAGAGAGAGAACGATTAATTTGGAATTAATCGTTAAAATTATTATATTCGATATAATAATCGAAATTCGATTTCGACGTGAAATTAAAATTAGATTTTAATTCGGGCAAACGAGTTAATTTAGAATTAATTCGTTAGGGACGTAAATAATAATTTCGCTAGGCGCAATTATTTATTTAAATTCGATTTAATTAACGTCGCGACGTAAGTTCGGTATTTCGGAAATATCGAACCCGAACGCGTGAGTGCACGTGGGCCCACTTTCATTTGGAAACGTGTGGGGCCCACATGACACATGTAATTATATGAATTATTTAATTGTTGATGCATTGCATGGAGATAGTGTACAATGCACTCAAGGGTTTTGCATGGAAATTGAGTGTTTGACACTCTAAGCCATTGCATGATTTGTGTCATAAGTTTATTATTAATTAATAATATTATGGCATAAATATAAATTGATTTTTGTAACAAAAAATCAGATCTCTCCTCTCTCTCACATTGCCGAAAACTTCACTGCAGTTTTGGCTCTCCACTTTTCTGTTTTTGTTGCAAAAACTTGAAGAATTTGTGCATGTTTGGAACATAAAATACACATCTTTGGCTAGCACCATCAAGGGATCATACAAAGGTGTTATGGGAAACTCATCTTAGAGCTTGGAAGGATCAAAAATTGCTTGGAGCTTCTCTTTTCTGTTTGACCGAAACCCTCACTGCACAAAGGAGAAATTTTTTGTTTCATCAACGCATCCGCATTCCGATCTTTGTGAGCATGATTCCGCCATACTTCAATATTGTTCATTCATTTATATGTTTTGCTTGTTCTTTTGATCTTGGGACATGGATTAGATTTTCCAACATCGTGATGTTTTAATACTCTTGCCGGTCTATTTTTCCACTTCGTGTCAAAACTCTAAAAGTTTCTGACTTGTGTTTCATTAGATACGCATAACCGTAACACGATGCCACATCTGTAAAGGTTACGAAGTATTCAAATTCACATCTAGCCTAACTAGACATGGGCCCACTTACGTCACTATGAACGAGGGCTAACAGATCGGTGGCACTTGCACTTTTACCAAGTAAAAGGTATTTTAGGCACTTTGCCTAATTAACTAGATTCGTAGACATCATTTGAATTAGAATCAAATATGTCCTAGTATCCACTCTTCGAAAGTATGGATATACGAGTCTTGTTTAATGTGTCTCAGACAACAATGCCAGTTTTAAGTCTCAACAGATGTATTCAGTTTGATCTTTTGTTTGTCATATTATATGTTTGAGATTCATTTATATTCTAAATATAAATGATGTTATTCACATCTAATGTGCTTATCTCAATATCATCTTTATAAACAAAACACTTAGTGTTCTAGAATATAAAGGTATACCCGCAACGGGTTAAACTAGATATAGAGATAATGTTTCTAGTCAAACTAGGTACATTATAACAGTCTCAAAATTTAAGTACATGCCCAAAGGGCAGTTCCAAAATTTAGGTTTCTACGACCAAAATAGTGACTTTCGTCATGTTTCTGACTCGCAGGTCAATCTCACCTGAAGTCAGTGTCCTGCTAATTAGTAGATCCCGCACATCAGTACATATATTTATGTACCACATCCAGTATCTAAAATCCAATTTTAAAACCAGTAGTGGACATGTTTATAACAAATATACCTGAAGCCGAACCCTTGTCCGTCTTCACTTCATTCATGTCTACCTTGTCTATACGGCAGTCACGCTTCCAGTGACCCCGTTTGCCACAGTTTAGGCAGACATCTTGGGATATGTCATTTGTCTTCCTATAAGACTGTGACGATTTTTCCTTTGCCCATTTTCAGATCTCTAGAAGTCTTCAGCCAAGCCTAGACCTTCTGGGATGTAGAAGTAAGATGCGCATTGCGCTTCTTACCCATTTTTCAAGCTTTGGCTCTTTCTCCTTGAGCATAGCCATTAACACTCCAAGAGTCTTCTTTTGCAATTAGTACTTCTAAGATCTAAGAATAGATATATGAAGATCCTTCAATTTCAATATCATAGTATAAGGATCTAATCCTTTGTTCTGATGAATAAATTAAGGAGTCTATGCGGCAAACATAAAGGATTGAGATCTAACGTTATCATCACCATGAGTCTTCCAAAGTTCATGCTCCACTATTTGCTCAACTCCGGGCTCTATCAAATAAAGTAACTTCTTGGCTCCCAGGACTATCCTGAGGTTCTATTCCCAATTTGAAAATTGAAGCCGCTTAAAGACATTTTCACCCAGGATTAGGTTTTAAATGCTAATCTTTCAATTATCTTGATTCCAATAGTCCAACTATCCAATCAACGATTTCGGGTACAATCGAATATAATGATTTCTATAGTCTAACTATATAATCAACTACTATTTGATTGGTTAAATTCAAATATATTGATTACTAAAATCTAATTATATAATCAATTATAAATGAAGTAGTTTGAATACAGTCCAACTGTTTAAATAAAACAACAATTGAATATTAGTCCAACTAATATATATAATTTTTTTTTTAATGACGAAAAATGAAATGAGCGCGTATTGGCAAGTATCTAAATGAAATTGCAAATTTAATACTTGCCTCCCACTATTTTTCGACGAGCCTCTAAGCCTCTGTGGAGTACTCGGGAAACCTAGTTTCCTAGTGGGCTAGGATCCCGTTAAATAACACACAACCTTGACTTTGGCCAACAAATTGTATGAAACTTAACTAGGTAGATCTCTAAGATCAATTGAATCTCATCCAATTCCTAGATCCAGTAGGTGGACCTCCAAGTCCGAAACATATATCCAATATATGCCAATATATCTGATATATTCCCTAACCTTTTTCCTCTGAATCAACTAAGCCTTGGCTTTGGCTCAACAAGCTTAATGAAACCAGTTAAGCGTGACCCATTGACAGTGGGAAAGCTTCGTAATTGAGTTCGATGAACAAGAAGTGACCTTGACTTTGGCCAACAAATCACAACTTGCCCAAGACGTACGATATGGAACAAAGATTTCGTGATTCAAACACATCCGCGATGGACAAAGGTATTGACTTTGGCCAACAAACCAATGCCAATCTTGGATCTTGAGAGAGAATCACTCATTGGAAGGAAAAACGCTTAATATTAAAATGAGGGTTTTTGTCGCGATTTGGCAACCAATTTATTATCTTTAATTAGGTCTCATCATACACCCTTAAGCATGCATTCTAAAAGCATAATAAGGTGTGATAAAATTTAATAATTATATGCGGATGGATATACAACAAACTTGTTCATAGAACAAATCTTTATTTTCCTCTCTCCCACTAGCATTATTCATACTTCTACCCAATTACATAATACTTCTAAGAAACCTCATTTACATTGAGGGGAATTGGTGAGAAGAGAAATACAATGAGAAAAAAGGTAATAGGCTGGACAGGCAGGTCCAATTTAATAAATTCTAAATTTATTACAACAATTTCCAAAATTACCCTCACCCATCTAATATCCATCTGATATATATTATTCATACAATACATCCATGTATTCACACAAAGCATGTTATCAATCAATCTAATCCAATTAATTAATCTTTGATTAATGACCATCCAATGTTCAAACAACGATTTGATTTGCGCGAGTCCAACTCGTTTAGGAATAAGTACTCAAAATGCATATTCTTGAATTATATCGAACTACAATTTTAAATCCAATTTAATTTGTATTCAATACTAATTCTTTATTTAATTCCAAATTAAATAATTACATTTATTATTGTGCATTTTAGACTTAGATTCTAAATCCAATCTTAATGGGTCTCAAAGGCCCAATTAACATCCAATGTCAATTTAATTAAAGTCCAATGAGCTTTTAATTAATTCATAAGGCATGGGCTTTGGCCAATATGGGTCAAACCCAAATGCCAAGGCCCAATTAGGAATCACCATATGCCAAAAATCAATTTAGGCCCAATTAAAATTTTAAAGGCCCAATTATCATATTTGGACTTTATGGAAATGGTTTTAGGCCCAATTGGATCCAACCAATTATCCTAAACCAAACTTGGCCCAACCAAACCCATTAAGCCCAAATACAAAAATTTAGCCCAATTCCAAATTAAGCCTAATTAATTAAATTATAATATTCCAAATATCAAAATTTATTTAATTAAAGTGTATAACCATAATTAATTATTCAAATTAACATTTCCAAAATACCAACTTACATAATTAATCATGCTTTAATTAATCAACTTATGTCCAACATAAATTGAAGCAAAATCAATCCAACATGCTCTCCAAGGCTCACGGCAATCATGGGATATTTATATCCGATTTTGATTTCAATCCAATTAAATCACAAATCAATATATCCAAAATTCTAAACACGTCCAATGGCTTAAAATCAAAAATCACCAAGAGCTTAGGGTACATATCACATTCGGCCAAGCCTATTGATTTGGGGAAAATTAATCCAATTAATTTTTCATAAAATTGATCATGAATAACTCTAAGATATCATTATCTAAGCATACTCAAATAAATAATTTGATTAAATCATGCTCAAATCAAAAATACCCAAATTCAAGATTAAGAACCTTAATTCAATTTCATGCTTAAATAGGCTCTGATACCATTGTTGGGTTCTCTAAGAAAAACCTAGGATCTATTAAGCATAAAAGATGTGTGAATCAACAAAGCAATATAGCGGAAAGTACTCACTTTGATCGGCTAAGTAGGATATGGAGATAACAAAAATTCCAACCTTTGTGTAGTGCTCCAAGCTCTCATTTGTTTGTATGTTGAGCTCCAATCTTATGTGAATGAATTCCAAACTCATGGGAGTAGTTTCCCTATCACCTTAGAAGACTCCTTTATGTGCTAGTACTTGAGATTTTTGAAGTAAAAATCAAGAAGAAATGAAGCCAAGCTTCACGCCTATTTGAGAGAAAATGAAGCCAAGCATTCGGCCAAGGAGAGAATGATGAGAGTTGTATGTTTTTGATTTTTCAAAATCAATAAATCAATTACCAAACTTCCAAAGTTAGTAAAGGTCTTTCACAAGTCATACTTGTGTAAGAAAAAAGCCATATCCAACAACTTACATCAACCAAAAAGTTAGATAAAGTGGACTAGGTGATGTGACTTGTGTGGGCCCCACTTTAATTCAAAATCCGAGTGGGACCACAAACACATTCCGAGCTCAGTTCGTTAATTCTGAATTAACGAATTTTCAGTTGCGACTTAATTAAATCAAATTTAATTAAATAATTATGCCTAGCAAAATTACTATTAAAGTCGCTCGTGAATTAATTCTAAATTAATTTGTTCGCCCGAATTAAAATCTAATTTTAATTCCGTTATGAAATCTAATTTCATTTAATATATCGAATATATTATTTTAATCGATTAATTCCAAATTAATCGTTCTATCTCTTCTAATTGAATTTTATCCAAGATAAATTCTCGTCGTAATTAATCCTAGATTAATTTTCTCTCTCTCATAATTAATCCCAGATTAATTCTGTTCGAGTCATACGTCATCGGTGAATCTTCGGGAAGCGACCCATGAGATCCTTGGATATGTTGGCAGTAAATCTGGTAGTCAGACTATTCGAACACGTGCGTACCTCGTACCACGTTCTTACCGATTTACAAGACATGGTTAGCTTCTAGCAAAGCGTCGTGCCTACCCAATTCTCCAGAAATATTCTTTCAAGGAATGTATAATCTATGTCAGGCGTAGTATACGTAGTATTACGTATTGCGATCCAGTATCAAATATCACATGCTAGTCCGGGGGATGGAATAATGTATGCCCCGTACGAAGCATATATCAGATCTCTGGTACTAGTCTCTATAATCGGATAATCATGACATAGTCATATTATCCCGATGATTGCAATACTATAGAGTACTAGTTTCGTATCCTGCGTGATCATCATCTCCATATGACTGAAGTGATACTTCTATCTTGACATCACACCCAATACACTACGATTCTCAGTATACCCAGAAGAGGCGTACACATAACCTGTTAAAGCCCCGGACGACCAAAACCAAAGTATACTGATTGTCGCAAGTATTAGCGATGCAAGTCTCCGGTTAAGACCAAATACATCTACCCTGATTCAGATTCCCATAGACACATAGTCATACTACCAATGGGATTCTGAGGGTTCTATCCAGAGCGAAGCTGTTTCTGCACCATCGGTAAACAGTACCTCATATTACACTTGCATGAAAAACCAATACCCAAATATGCGAGAACTATGATGTTATGCTTCCATAACGCGCACAAGTGTAATACTAGTCTATTCCGCATTATCGATGTCCAGTCTCGATAATACTACGACTAGGGATATTTAATGATTAAACCTTAATTGATTAATATTGTCTCATATCTTATTAATCTGGTACTAATCATATGGAATTTATCATTTATGTATCTCGGTAATCCAATTACAAATGATAAAAGAGCAATTTCCTTTGTCACATAGTTAATTTGTACAACAACACAATGTTCTGTACAAATAGTGATGCTATGGGTCATAATTGTCCAACAACAACTACAATGACTGGTTTAGAAACCTTAAAATTGTCTTACGACAAGAAACGATTTTCTATGTTCTTGAAATACCATTTCCCCCTGAACCCGTAGAAGATGCTGACCAAGATACATATGATGCTTGGAAGAAACACGTCAATGATGATGAGCAAGCAGTTTGCATAATGCTTGGCTCTATGTCGGACGAACTTCAGAAAGTTCACGAAGATATTGATGCTCAAACCATCATCTTTTACTTGAAGGAGTTGTATACAACTTCCGTTCATACCGTGAGATTCCAAGTGTCATGTGCCTTATTCCAAACAAAGTATAAGGAAGGATCTGTTAGTGGACATGTGCTTAAGATGATTGGCCACATTGAAAAATTGGCCAACCTCGGGTTCATCATGGATCATGAGATAGGTCACGATCTGATTCTTCAGTCCTTACCAAAAGAATTCTCTAACTTTATTATGCAGTTTTATCTGTCTGATAAAGAAGCTACTTTAGCAGAATTGCACAATCTGATAAAGCAAGCAGAGAAGGACTTGAAACCGGAGCTTAAAACCTCTGTCATGCTTACGGGTACGGACCTGAAGCCACGAGGCCCAAAGAAAAATAAGGCCAAGGCTAAGGCTCCAGATCACCTAAAGCCCAATGGTAAGGTGGAGAAGAAAAAAGGGAAAGGGGAAATGTTTCTTTTGTTGAAAGAAGGGTCATTGGAAGAAAGACTGCAGATCCTTGAAAGCCAAGGAAGCTAGGGAAGCCCAATAGGCCAAGGAGCCCAATGTTTCAGGTATGTTGTATATGATTGAACTATATTCTCAAAACTCCGAACCTTCTACTTGGGTGCTTGACACCGGTTGTGGGATTCACTTGTGTAACAATGTGCAGGGCCTGAGAAACAATAGGAGACTCCGTCATTAAGAGGTTGACTTATGCATGGGTAATGGAGCAAAATTGGTTGCATTGTGTGTGGGGACTTATTCATTAGTTTTTCCGAATGGCTTAGTTTTAGAGTTAGAAGATTGTGTTTATGTACCTTCTCTAGTAAAGAACATCATTTCAATTTCTTCTTTATGTAATAAAGGCTTTTCATGCCTAATAAGTTGTAATGAATGTTCTATTTATTTCAATGAAATAAAATATGGAGATGGTATTTTGAATAATGGTATCTATGTCTTACAAACTAACAAAGAATGTTTAACCTCTAATATATACAACATTAACTCGAATAATCTCAATGAATCACTTTTATGGCATAGTGGCTTATGTCATATCAATAAAACAAGATTAACTAAGCTACATAAGGATGGCTATTTCAAACCATTCAAATATAAACCTTATGGAACTTATGAGTCTTGTTTACTTAGTAAAATGACCAAATTACCCTTCAAAGGTAAAGGACAGCGTGCATCGGAGACATTAGAACTCATACACTGATGTATGCGGACCAATGTCAGTCACCGCTAGAGGTGGATTCTCCTATTTCATTACCTTTATCGATGATCATTCACGATATGGTATGTGTACCTTATGCGGTACGAATCTGAAGCCTTTGAGAGATTCAAAGACTTCAAGGACGAAGTAGAAAACCAGCTTAATAAAAGTATTAAGTCACTAAGGTCTGACCAAGATGGTGAATACTTAAGCAACGAATTTCAAGATTACTTGAGAGAAAATGACATTGTTTCCCAGTGGACTCCTCCGGGAACTCCACAACATAATGGGGTCTCCGAAAGGAGAAATCAGACATTATTAGATATGGTCTAATCAATGATGCCAGGCACGGATTTACCTCTTTTATTTTGGGGTCTTGCTTTAGAAACTGCAACACTACTACTAAACCAAGTTCCTTCCAAGACTGTTAGTCAAACACCATATGAGTTATGGTCTGGGAAACATCCTAGTCTTAGTTATCTAAGAATTTGGGGATGTAACGCATATGTCAAGCTCATACAAACTAACAAATTGGATGATAGGGCAGTTAAATGTAAGTTTGTAGGATATACCTTGAACTCAAGAGCATACGTGTTCTACGTCCTATATGAACAAAGAACATTTTGTCTCACGAAATGTTAAATTTCTAGATAGTGAATTCCTTCTCAAGAAATATAGTGGGAGTAGACTTGACCTCGATGAGGTATGAGAAGAACAAATTAACATAGAACTAAACCCCAGGCCCCTCAAAAGCGCAGCGACGGAACAACCACAAGTTTATGAACTCAGAAGGTCTGGTAGGGAAAGATATGAGCCTGAAAGATATGGTTTCCATATTGATGAGGAACATGATCAGGTCATTGATAATGACGATCCCACCAGTTATGATGAAGCAATGCGTGACATTGATCCAGTCAAATGGCTTGAGGCCATGAAATCCGAAATAGACTCTATGTATCAGAATTAAGTCTGGGACTTGGTAGATGCACCTGAAGGGATAAAACCCATAGGCTGCAAGTGAATTTACAAGCGTAAAACTGATGCATAAGGCAACATCCAAACCTATAAGGCTAGGTTGGTGGCGAAAGGTTACAGACAAATCCAAGGAATTGACTATGACAAAACCTTCTCACCTATTGCAATGATAAAGTCCATTCGAATTTTACTGGCACTAGATGCACACTTTGATTATGAGATTTGGCAGATGGATGTCAAAACATCTTTCATTAATGGGAACCTCGTAGAGGAAGTCTATATGACATAACCTGAGAGGTTTGCATCTAAGGATGATCATAATAAAGTATCCAAACTTAACGATCCATTTATGGACTAAAGTAAGCCTCTAGAAGTTGGAATATACGATTTGATGAGACAATCAAAGAATTTGACTTCATCAAAAATGTAGACGAGCCTTGTGTTTACAGGAAAAGTATTGGGAGTGCTGTTTTATTTCTTGTATTATATGTCGATGACATATTAATCATCGGGAATGATATTCCAATGATGCAAGCCACCAAGCAATGGTTATCTCAGAACTTCTCCATGGAAGATTTGGGAGAAGCAGCCTACATCCTTGGCATTAAGATCTACCGTAATAGATCTAAGAGGTTGTTAGGACTTTCTCAATCTACGTACATAGATAAAGTTTTGAAAAGGTTCAAAATGGAAGATTCCAAAAGAGGTAATTTACCTACTTGTCATGGAATCAAATTATCTAAGGAGTAAGGTCCACATACTCCTTCACATAGAGAGCATATGAGTAGGATCCATTATGATTCAACAATAGGATCGATCATGTACGCCATGCTATGTACAAGAAATGATGTCTCTTATACTCTTAGCAAAACGAGCAGGTATCAGGCAAATCCTGGTGAGCAACACACTGGGCAGCTGTTAAAACAATCCTCAAGTATCTGAGAAGAACTAAGGATATGTATTTGACATATAGAGATTGTTCTGAGATGAATGTCATTGGTTACTGTGATGCGAGCTTTCAGACCGATAGGGATGACAGCAGATCGTAAATATGATATTTCTTTACTTTAAATGGCGGTGCTGTAAGTTGGAAAAGCTCAAAGCAGTCAACTACAGCGGACTCCACCACTGAAGCCGAGTATATTGCAGCATCTGAGGCAGCTAAAGAAGCAGTGTGGATAAAGAAGTTCATCACGGAGCTGGAAGTGCTTCCCGCGATAAAGAATGGTGTCACGATGTACCGTGACAGCACAGGCACCATTGCTCAATCAAAGGAACCAAGGTCCCACCATAAATCTAAGCATGTACTCAGGCGATTTCATCTCATCAGGGAGATTGTTGAGAGAAAAGAAGTTATTATAGAGAAAATACCCACATAAGATAATCTTACAGATTCTCTGACTAAAGGGCTGACTCAACAAAAGCATGATAGACACACCTGAGAGTATGGTGTCCAGATTCATACTAGTTGGCTATAGTCCAAGTGGGAGATTGTTAGGGATATGCCCTATACCCAAATTGTAGATGAGCTATATGTACATGTATTGTAATATTTTTATTAATTAATAAAATTACAATCTTTATTATACGTGTCTTACATAACTTATATGAATCAACAACACTGTAATAAAGCCCTTGGAGTAATAAGATGATGGCTTTCATGCCTTATCAGAATCATTACTCTTAAATGTTCCTAGTCATAGTTTTGTGAATAATCTGGGCATTCACAAAGCGGAGAGACTAGTATGATGATATGATCTGCCCTTAAGTGGGGTACCCGATCTCATAGGCTACTAGCGGAGATCCGTTCGCTTGGTGTATCACATGGATGCATGAGTTGCTCATGTCCATCGAACTGACCGCCGAAAGTTTTCATATGGAGTGTTTATCCCATATGTCTATGAGAACTTTCATGTATCGATTATATGACTAGTCCTTAGACATGAGGTATTTACAATCTTAGTGTGGATTAAATAATTTTGACATTCTCCTTCCCCGGTTCAAAAGATCCGGTCATAAGGGTATGATTGGGTCATTTGTTGAAACACATGAAGTTTGTAAAGATACAATAGAGAATCACCACTTTCTCGGATAATATTTTCTTATAAGAGTAGTATTTCAGTTCACGGGTTGATATGTGTGATCAGTGTTTGAGACTGTGGCCTCAGCGGAAGAATCATGTGAGATTCATGGGTTAGCATGATTCATGACACTATCAACATCATACATTTGACCATATGGGTAGACACTTTCCGTACCCTAGGTCAATAGGTGGGGATACAGTGAGGCGAGGGACCGTATCATATGTAAATCGCATACAGAATGGGTATATATATCTTTCCTTCTCATTTGGGGGCCTTGGCATTTTGCTAGATGTTAACCTTGGTCATTGAAATAGAACGACCATCTGATCGGAGGATAATTTATGTTCGATTAAATTATCACGATTCATTTCATGTCCAACTTGAGGGGAATCCAAAAGGTCACACACAACAAAGTCGAAATCAATGGTTAACAGTGCACATTACAAATATAACAACATATATGATTGTTGTAGGAATTGTTCATAAATGGTTCAATGTGTTTAATTATTAAACAAATCATTTATTAGGTTCCATAGTGGCTTAGGGATTAGTGAATGATGATAGGGGCACTTTGGGAATTGGAATAAAAAAATTAAATAAATAAATAATTACTATTCATGTGAATAGTAAAAAAATTTGTTATTTGTTTTGAATTCCAATTCGGCCCAAACTCTTATTAGGGTTTTATAATCTCATTAAACCACTAAATTAAGATCCAATGGCTAAGATTAAATTAGCTTTTATCCCACATCAGATTCTTAATTAATTTTGTTGTCTTTGGAGCACTATATAAACCCAAAGAATTCTTCACAAATTTGCTACACCAAAACCTTCATATCTTCGGTTTATATAAGTGAGCAACTCTAAAGTTTAAAAGTAAGCCACTGATTTTGAGGATCCTTAAGTCTAATTGACTAGAGGAACCTCGAGTTAAAAGTTTTGAGGTATTTCCCTAGGCTAGCACCAAGGGCAAAATACATGTTCACATCAAGGCGTAGTCTTGCCGTTGAATTTTGGCTTTGGCGTGTGCATCTTTAGAGGCTACACACTTGGGTGGATTTTTGGAACGTGGAAGAGCTTGCTGAGTTCGAGAAAAGCTTGTAGATATGTCCAGATATGTCTGGTACAGTAATTCAACATGAATGACATGTTATTATTCATATCATAACAATCTCGTCCAGAAGTCCGGGATAAATATATAGTTTCAGCACATTCTTTTTAGCTTAACATATTTACAGGCAACTTTCAGTATTTTTACCGTAATATTTTCATACAATCTCTGATTTCAGTGGTCTTTGTGGCGTTTCGAAGCTAAGAGTATGACCTATAACTTCTGTAGTCAAACTTTTCCCAAATTTAAACTACTATGACAAAAATGTATTCATTTGGCGGATGAACAATAACCTCATGATGGATTTAGAAATTTCAACATGTTTCAATTGTTTTATCATTATTTTATTACAAAAAAAAAGCACCATTTTTTTAAGGACCCTTGACCACTATTCATTCATTCTCTTTCCTTCTTACTTGAACAAAAGTATTTCTTCTCATTCTTCATTCCAATGAGATAATCTCCATTACTGTTCATCACACGCCAAGATGGAAAGGAATAGGAGTCAGGAGATGTTTTCAAGTTCCCCTCCAGGTAAGTAAGTTCTTTGCCTTTCATTTCCTTCTTGAATCCAAATTTTAAGCTTAGGTATCTCTCATTTCTATTCTTGAATCCATGAAAGATTTGAACTCATTTGATTTTAATTGGTATAAATAATAGTTCTAGAGTAAACGTGTTGGGATTTGGTGACGGTAAAGCAAGAAATGAGCCTTAATTAAATGGAAATCCTCAACCCTCCAATTGGGATTCCATGGCCCAATAGGGTCTAAAAAAGAGTGGAAATTTTTTTTTTTTTTTTGGGATGTGAAAATCAATCTATGTGTATATTATGATGATGATTTTATCTTGGTTGGATGTGAAAATAATTTTAGTGTTGGAATTTAAGCTATGGCCGACTGGAAAGGGAGAAAAAATTGGTTTTTTTTTTTTTTTTTTGAAAATTTTGATGATGATAAGAATCATGTCCAATGTATGTAGGATTATAAATTATTAGTATGTTGATAGACTTAAAATGTCATGAAATATAGTAAGTGTGGGTTATGATATAGAAACTGAATTCTTGAATAAAATTATCGAAGCTGAATTTCCCTCATAGGGAACATTCTAGAATGTTTATGAGTATATTTTGGAACATTAGGACAAGGGTTAAACTTAAGACAAATTGAATTATACAATACCAATAATGATTCAATGGCCGAAAATATAGTAGAGGGAAAATCTTGATTTTATCATTTGTGTGATGAAATTATTATGTATTGTAACATCCCGCTATCGGAGATGCTACAGGCAGGCGATAGACTGTCCTATCACCATAAGTCTTTAGCTAACTCTCATGCAAGACTCATAACTATGCGATGCAAATGCAGTCTATAGCATTGTTTAAAAATACATTCTGAGGCGCCGCCTCTGGGCGTCGGCGCTTCGAGGCGGCCGCTTCTTTCGGTCCCTTCACATTTGCCGCCTCACGTACATCCCCTCTTTTTTTTGGTTTCACAGCCCATTATTTTAATGTCAATTATTTTTTTGTGTTGTTTAATTTTAACATGTGTAGAATTTTTAGGATTGAAAAATTATTTTGTCTCTATTAAAAGAAGATCGAATTTTAGGTTTTTAGAAATAAAAGTTGTAAATTTTTTTAAAATATTTAAATTATTTAAAATATCCTTATTTTATTAATTTTTGTCTATTAAAGTAATCCTATTATTTTAATAAAAATTTTGATTGACAATCGAACAACTATATATATTGTTAAAGCTTAATTTAAAAATTTTGTTTGAAAAAATATGCTAATTGGAGATGCAAAATTATTAGTTATCTAGGAAACTCATAGTGAGATTTACATATTTTCATTTAATGTTAAAAGATTGAGAATATTTTAGAACTAAAATTTTTTATGTGGAAATGATCTTTTTCTATAAAGAACATTATTTTGAATTTTTGATGATTTTATTATGCTAATATTATGATTTTAAATTTTTTTCCGATTTTTGGATCGAGGCGCAGCCGCCTCGAGGAGGTCCGTCTCGCGTCTCAATGGCCGGCCGCCTCGAGGCGCCGCCACGTATTTTTAAACATTGGTCTATAGGGCCCATTTAAGAAATAAATACAGAAATGATAAACTCAAAACTTTATATAATTGGGCTCCGTGCCCGAAAATGTGAATGAACAAAAACTTTTATAACTTAATCTATACAACTTAAAATTCGTTACAACTAATCTTAAACCCCCAATACTTGGTGACTGGCTGACTGCAGCACTGCTATCCGGCTCCTCAAGCTCTGAAGACTGTGGTCGACCGATCAGGTCACCAACCTGCAAAACTCAAACACTGTTGGATAGTGAGTCATAAGACTCAGTAAGTAACTATGCTCATACCTTGAGCAACAAACACACAAAGCTTAAATTATGTTTTTGTATTAACCTGGGTTGTTTATAAAGGCATTTAAATATCTACAAAGTCTGAATTAGTTCTATAGTTCTTTTTCATTTAACAAACAAGTTATTTATTACCAATTCTATTTCTATCTATGCATATATATATTTTAAATCATGTTCACATCTTAACATTCATAACATAAAGAGTAAGTTTCTATATTCTTAATTACTAAGTCCAATCTTATCACGTTCTCGCTGCGCTACTCTGATATCTTGATTCTTACATATACCCTATTTGTCAATTTAACCCGGGCATTTATTATAATTATCTTTCTTTTATTTCTTTGAAATATCATCAAATCGGAATTATAAAATATTCTTATATCAAACATTCATCACACTATCATCAATTGTGTATACACGTATATGTAGTCATGTTATCATGCACTAGTATTTATAAAAGGTTATTCCTATGTAAATATACAACTTATACAAACATTCATCATGTATACATATAAATGTAATAATGTTATCATGCATAATATCAGTTATATGCATCTCAAATGATTACTAGAATACATGATTTATATGCATGACTTGTAAACTATACTATACTTTAAAATGCCATGTTTTTAGAAAATATTTTTCTTGAAAATTATTTATGAAAACTCTTTTCTGAAAACTCTTTTCTAAAACTCTTTATAAAACCTGTATTTCTGAAATTTTGTTTTCTGAAATCTGTTTCTAAAACTGGATCTCTGAAAACTATTTTCTGAAAATCTAATATCTCAAAACTCATTTTTCTGAAAAACTGAGTGTCTACTGAAAATCTGACGCATGGGGGCGTTACGTATCGCCATCCCTACATACGCCCTAGAGCCAGATATGCAAATCCATGACATTGTGGCGTTACGTATCGCTGTCCCCCAAAGCATGTCATATCTGCCCTGAAACTAGTAGTCTTGGGGTGTTACGTATCGTCGTCCCCCAAGCCACAAACTAGAACTGGGAGTGCAGATCTATGCTACCACCCAAGCTCTGAAACTAGGATTTCGGGGCATCTGTCATCCCTAGTCCTGAACTAGGATCTGGGGGCGTTACGTATCGCCGTCCCCCCAGTCCTCTACATGTGCACATGTCTCTGAATCCGTCAATTCCAACTGTATCAAGTTACATCATGCGGTGAGTTTTTCCCTCATGCCTCGAAAAACACAAAGCAATATTCTGTTTCTCAAAACTGTAAAAACATTTTCTGAAATACATTTCTTTCAAAAGAAACTTTTGAAACTTTTCTTTAAAACACTTTAAATTTCAAAAAGATTCTTAACCTTAATTCAATTCCGAAAATCGTAACCCACACAAATGCATATTCATTTCTAATACTTTCTCTTACCCTAAACATACTTTATTACATGTTTATTCCATATTATCATATATGATCATGCATATCTACAACTTAATGATATATATATTCTATTCTTTTCATACTTTCATCTTTAACTGCCTTATAATTTATATACTAACTCTATTATCAATATACTTCACACGCAGATAAACAAGTTCACTTACAATATCAATCATCACAATATTATAACCACATGCAATCTAATATACCTTTTACTTCCATAATATCATATGTTCTTATTCAGACTTATTAAGCTTAAATGCTATGAATACATACGTCTGCAAATTACTATTTTCAACTCAACATTACCATACATGCTTTATTCGCATTTACATCATCAGAGCTTAGCTTACTTTCATGACTGATAATATCGACATCTTATAAAACAATCCAACAAATAGTTTATGTTCATATATTCCCACTCAACTAACATAAGCAAATGCATGACTCAATATACATATTCAACTTATCCATTCATTTACATTACTCATTAACCCCTTATAGTCACACAATAACACCTATTTCAACAATAGGCTTACTTAATCATGTCAAAAAATTATCAATTATACTAAACATTCTTGTTTCACAAATTCGCAAAGTCTAATTTTTCATTTCCTGCTTTTCCATCACTACAGAAGTTCAATGTAAAGATTCAATACTAATACCAAATTAAATTTTAAAACATAACATTACTTATAAAAACTAAATTCTAGTTAGCATATAGATAACGTCATTACTCATATATAAATAACTTAATCTATAAATTTTCATACTTTACCATCTCAAATAACTATAATCAATAATACTTATGCGTTCCTTAATCCGTCTATATTATGGCTCTTTATGCATTTGCTAGCACATGCTTGAATGAATTTACTATTATCCCCATAAACATAACTGTAGACAACAGAACCTGGACAACGCTGTTCTAGGCTCGCGGCCTAGTTGGGAGTACGAAATAACATGGAGTCGCCACCCGGTGTGAATCGGGACAAAGGTTTAAGGCCGCACTCACCCCTCGCAAGGGAAGACCTCAAACCGTTGAGTTCGGAATGGTCCCTTACTTATGTCACTTGTGATGATATAATTTGTGCAATAAACTAACCGAATCTATTCAACATTCATGCTCAAGGGTACTTAGATCTAACATGCTTTCATCCAATTAATTCCACGCAATGTAACATAACAAGCATATTGAACCATTAAATCAACATGTATAAATCATTACCCAAACGCATCATAAACTAAGAACATGCATAAAGAACAACCTAAACATTTTTAACAAATAAATGACAAACTAAATTAAACCATGCTTTAAATAATAAACAAATAACCTAAAGACTATAACATGCTCAAATACAAATTTGGATGAGACGAGATATGTGTATCTTAAGTGGTACGTGGCATTGTATCCCGAGTGCAGACCATACTACCGTCCATTCGGAATCGGCTATGGAATTTACGTCCGGGTTTCCATCCGATATACCACAAAAGGGAACACATATCCCGCTCATCCAACAATCACATCATGCTTCAAATGACTCTCATGCAATTATATATCAAAATAAATAAAACAAAGATAAAGAAGATAAGTAAAAAAGGTGCCCTCAGGTCTAACCTCTTTTGTCGTCTAAGAAAGGGCGTTACACATCCGTTGGAAGGGAGATTGATCCGATGCTTTTCCAATTCGTCTACTCAATGTTTTCCCTCGTTGTTTTGATGCTTGGGCTGCTGTTTTAAGTCCGTTTTGCTGCTGTTTCGCTGTTCCGTTTCAGGTCACTGTTTTGGTCGATTTGTGGACTGTTTTTGTGATTTTGGTGGCTTAGGGGGTTGCGTTTTTAATGGTTTTTTAGGGAAACTTTATGGAGATTTTTGAGGGGTTTTCTAGGTGATTTTAGGGCTGTTTTGCCGGCTAAAGTCGCAGCCAAAACTGACCAGAACAGAAGGTGAAGATGCGGCAGTTCAAGGTGCAGTGGAGGCGTTTTTGGGGACTGTTTTGGGGCTGCAAATGGGGCTGTGTTTGGAGAGTGTTTAGTGCGACTTTAGGGCTTATTTTGAGGCTTATTTTGTTGTGTTTTAGGGCTGTGAATGGTGGCTAAAATTAGGCAATGGAGGGCAGGGAAAAGGGCTTAGGCGTGAAGGGTGTTGGTGAAGGATGAAAGATGTGGCAATGGAGGGTGCTTAGGTTTAATGATTCGGCAATGGAGGCTTCAAGGAGGTTTTTGGACGTGCAAGGAGGCTTGAGAAAGTGTTTGGGACGTGCTTGGGGAAGTATATGAGCTAGGTGTGTTGCTGTTAATGGAGGGTTTTGCTAGGTGCGTGAGAGGTGTTTGCCGAGAGGTTATGTGAAGGTCAGTCGTTGATTGTTGTAAGTGTATGCGTTTGTATGAAGGCTGTGTGTGTGTGATTTATGCACGTGAGTGAAGGCAGTGGGTGCTGAATGTTGAAGGTTAATTCGTGAGGTAAGGTGGGCTTATGGGGCGTGAGGCTAGTGGGGCAAAGGGGCAGTTTTTGTTGCGTCTTTGTGGTTGTCAGTTATGAGAATAATTTGAGGTTGTTGAATCGTGAGACAGTGTGGTATGTGGGGTGATGAGCTAGGGTTTATCTTTTTCGTTTGTTGTGAAGTGAGAGGAGAAGATGGCCGTGAGAGAGAGGCAAGAGAGAGAGGGGCCGAGGGTTATTTTCTTTTGTTAGTGGTTTTGTGAGAATCAGCCAGCCAGGGGTTTGAATGTGTGGAGAGGGGTTATTTTTATAGGCAAGAGGATGAGTTTTACCTTAATGGGGAAGGAATCAAATTTGTGTATTAATTAGGAGATATTTTTAATTTAGTATGTGATAGGGAAAATCTTTTAATTAAGGGAAGTGATTTGATTTATTCTTTTTAGTTAAGGATATGATTTATTTAATTTAGGAAGGTGATTTAATTAAATTAGGAATGTGTTTTATTTAAATTAGGAATTTAATTTAATTTAATTTCAAGTTCAATTTAATTGGTGAATGTGATTTAATTTAATTTAAGTTTAATTTTAATTGGTTTTAATTATTTAATTTATGAGATGGGTTTTAAATATTTTAATTATTTAATTTATGAGATGTGTTTTAATGAGTTTGGTGTGTTTTAAAACAGAGGTCCAACAAGCGAACCCGAAACGAAACAAGCGAGTTAAATCTGACAAAATACTAATTCCCAACTTTAACCTTCCAACGTCCGTTTCCCGCGGCTTTCACAACTAAAGAGGTAGTGTCTCCATACGAGACTCATCATCGGGCTAATATGCAAAATGCAATGCCTACAGTCGCCCCCACTTTGATGGGACTTGTGCAGTGTGTGACAATGACAATCCTATCAAAGTACGTGCAATGCATTTTTACTTACCTAGCTCGCCAGCTGTCACCTGGTCTGCCTGCTGTGCTGAGTTGATAATGCTAAACCCCGTACCTAGGGCGTCGCGGTTGCGTCTCCGTACCTAGAGTGCCGCAGTGATGATGTTGGTTGTCTAAATGCTAACCCCGTACCTAGTGCGTCGCTGTGGTCTGAATGCTAACCCCGTACCTAGGGTGTCGCAGTAACGTCTCCGTACCTAGAGAGCCACAAAATGTCTGAATAGTCCACATGCCGTACCTGGCGTGCTAACCCCATACATAGGGCGTCGCTGTGGTCTGAATGCTAACCCCGTACCTAGGGTGTCGCAGTGACGTCTCCGTACCTAGAGAGCCACAAAATGTCTGAATAGTCCACATGCCGTACATGGCGTGCTAACCCCGTACCTAGGGCGTCGCTGTGGTCTGAATGCTAACCCCGTACCTAGGGTGTCGCGGTGACGCCTCCGTACCTAGAGTGCCACAAATGTCTAAGTGCTAACCTCGTACCTAGGGTGTCGTGGTGACGCCTCCGTACCTAGAGTGCCATAAATGTCTGAGTGCTAACCCCATACCTAGGGTGTCGCGGTGACGCCTCCGTACCTAGAGTGCCACAAATGTCTGGATGATAACCCCGTACCTAGGGTGTCGCGGTGATGCCTCTGTACCTAGAGTGCCACAAATGTCTGAATGCTAACCCCGTACCTAGGGTGTCGCAGTTTTCTGGTTATCGTACCTGGCTGAACTGATATCTCCATACCCGGAGTGCCGTACCTGGCAAACTGATCTGATGTCTCCATACCCGGAGTGCCGTACCTGGCTGATCTGATATCTCCATCCCCGGAGTGCCGTACCTGGCAGAACTGATCTGATACCTCTATACCCGGAGTGCCGTACCTGGCAAACTGATATGATGTCTCCGTACCCTGAGTGTCATACCTGGTTGATCTGATATCTCCATACCCGGAGTGCCGTACCTGACAGAACTGATATGATGTCTTCATACCCAGAGTACCGTACCTGGCATAGTTGATACTGAACTAATGTGGTCCTCGCCCCCAGAATGCCATACCCAGCAGAACTGATGCTGAATCAATGTAGGCCTCGCTCCCAAAATGCCATGCCTGGCAAGTATGCTACTGATAGTGATGTGGGCTCGCCCCCAGAGTGCCATACCCGACAAGACTTATTCTGATGATGATACAGTGGGCCCTCGACCTTGGGATGCATCCCGGAACTGTAACAGATGTGTGGGCCCTTGACCATGAGTCACATCCTAAAAATGATGATGTAGTGGGCCCTCGACCCTCGGGAAGCATCCCGGAGCTGCAACCGATAACGGGGGCACCTCGACCCTGGGCACCTCGACCCAACACCGCTGACAATAGGGACCTTGCCCTCGAACTGATGATGTAGTGGGCACCTTGACCCTGGGCACCTCGACCCAACACCGCTGACAATAGGGACCTCGCCCTCGAACTGATGATGTATTGGGTCCTCGACCTTGGACCGATGCTGATGTCTGATGTGGGCCTCGACCCTGGGACTTATTCCCGAAACTGCTGACAAGGGGGGCCTTGACCCTGGGATCGATTCCTGGATTCATTCCAAATTCTGACGACGTGGGCCTCGTCCCTGGGATTCATTCCCTGGATTCACTCCAAAACTCTAGCGATGTGGGATTCATTCCCCTGGGATTTATTCCCGAAACTCTGACGATGTGGGCCTCGACCCTGGGATTTATTCCCCAAACTACTGATAAGGTGCGCCTCGACCCTGAGTTGATACTGATGTGGGCCTCGCCCCCAAACTGATACTGATGTGGACCTCGCCCCCAGACTGAAACTGATGTGGGCCTTGCCCCAAAACGGATACTGATGTGGGCCTCAACCCCGGGACTCATCCCCAAACGAATACTGATACGGGCCTCGACCCCAAACTGAAACTGATGTGGGCCTCGCCCCAAACTGATACTGATGTGGGCCTCAACCCCGTGACTCATCCCCAAACGAATACTGATATGGGTCTCGACCCCAAACTGAAACTGATGTGGGCCTCGCCCCAAACTGATGTGGGCCTCGCCCAAACTGATACTGATGTGGGCCTCAACCCCGAGACTCATCCCCAAAACTACTACTCATATGTTGCTGATTCTGGTTGGCTTGTCTTTGCTGCTTTCTCTTTTTCTTCTTTGAAACCTGTGAATACAAAACGAAACAAACACAAAAAGAATGCATAATATGTTACATGTATGCATGCATGCATGAATGAATTTCCTATTCCGTTGGGTTAGGTCTTCCACCAGTTCTCCAGGTGATTGCACAGTCTCATCTTTGGTCTCATGGCTCAATTTCTTATTATGTCCCGGATTCACGAGGGGGTAGACTGGTCGTTCCCAGTCTTGATTTAGCTTATGCTCTCCGCTGTTTGCACTTGGTCAAGATAAACCACATGGTGGGGCCTTCTATATCATCATGCTATAGGCTATGAACTAGTCTCAATAGTTATACATATCATTGTCCTCAAAGAATGCTAATTAATGAAACCAGAGAACCTTCAAAATATTCGATGCAACTCAAATCCAAGTCTTTGAACAAATGATCTATGCCAGACTCAAAGTGTGTGTGTGCAAATGTTCTTTCACAGCTTGATCCTTAAGTAAGCCAACTCAATGATTTCATTTCAAAAATCGAGATCGGTGGGTCAAACCAACCTAGATGTCTCAAGTATGTTCTGCAATTGCTTTTTCGTGCTCAATGTGGTATGGTTTTCCTCTTCCTTTGTCTCTCTTTTTTTCTTTTCATTCGTTTTGAACTTCTTTTTTCTTTTCTTTTCTTTTTCTTTTTTTTTTCTTTCTCTTCTTTTTTTTTTCAACACACCTACCCTTTAAGGTAGCATTTCTCCTCATGGTGGTCCTAATACTCGCCCATGGGTAGCTTCACGCTTATTGGTTATAGGTGGTTCAATTCTTTTCTTTAGAGTCTTTTCTTTCATTTTCAACCATACCACACATCATAACATAAGCAAATCAAGATAGACATCTATGCAAACGGTCATTCACTGACCTACAATTTCTTCAACTAGTCACCTTGCAAACTACTCAGGTTTTCACCGTTAAGAACCTATAGTGAAGTGCTTACGAGTCTATCATAGATCAATCACTCAAAGTATCAGATAAAAGTACATCAAGAGTTTATCGTTTCTAAGGTTTCACCTTAAAGCAATCAATTTCATCATCGGACTTATGTCTAACTATCAAAGACTAAAAACAAACAACAATTTTTTTTTCTTTTTTCTTTTTTTTTTTTTTTTTTTTTTTTTCTTTTCTTTTTTTTTTCTTTTTTTTTAAAGGCCCCCAGTGGTCTTTCTATCATTGCAGTAAAGTCTCTGTTCCTCGGTTACCTTTTCCACGATACCCATGTTTGCTAAACTCTTCTTTGACAAGTCTTCTTTTTCCTAACCCAACGGATATCTATGATGGATTTTAAGACACGAGGTTAACATGATGCATGTATGCATGAGATGCATGGGATGTATGAGACATAATATGCATGGGGTTATCAAAAGCATAAAGGGTGGCCCCAATAGGTCATACAACTATGGTTCACATGTGGGTTTACGGGAGTGTGGACAAAGGCTTTCATTTGACGAAGGATTACCCACAACTAGGACTCCCCACTCAAGGGTTCGAGCGACCAAGTGAGTGCACCTTTTTTATACCTTACGGTACGTGCCAACAAGTTATGGTGTGTGACTAACTGTCGAATGGATTTCCCGTTGTAGATTCCCCAGAGGGAGGGTGGAGCGAGGCTCTCTTAAGTACCCAAGCCCCTTAGGCTCTTATCGCTTGGTGTCAGGAATAAACAACAAGTCCTCCAAACTAGTTTGTCACAATGAGCTACAAGTAATGATTATCTCGGTGTCTTCACAGCTTTTCCTTATAAAAAGGTAGTGAGTGAAGGAAGACATCGAACCATTACCTAGCCCTAACAATGCCTTTGATTACACCCCTTTCAACTCACTATAGAAACGATTAACTAAAGCACAAATCATAAACATCACAAGACATGATTTCGGGGCCGATTCAAAATATCCCCAGTGGAGTCGCCAGACTGTAGACAACAGAACCTGGACGACGCTGTTCTAGGCTCGCGGCCTAGTTGGGAGTACGAAATAACATGGAGTCGCCACCCGGTGTGAACCGGGACAAAGGTTTAAGGCCGCACTCACCCCTCGCAAGGGAAGACCTCAAACCGTTGGGTTCGGAATGGTCCCTTACTTATGTCACTTGTGATGATATAATTTGTGCAATAAACTAACTGAATCTATTCAACATTCACGCTCAAGGGTACTTATATCTAACATGCTTTCATCCAATTAATTCCACGCAATGTAACATAACAAGCATATTGAACCATTAAATCAACATGTATAAATCATTACCCAAACGCATCATAAACTAAGAACATGCATAAAGAACAACCTAAACATGTCTTAACATTTAAATGACAAACTAAATTAAACCATGCTTTAAATAATAAACAAATAACCTAAAGACTATAACATGCTCAAATACAATTTGGATGAGACGAGATATGTGTATCTTAAGTGGTACGTGGCATTGTATCCCGAGTGCAGACCATTACTACCGTCCATTCGGAATCGGCTATGGAATTTACGTCCGGGTTTCCATCCGATATACCACAAAAGGGAACACATATCCCGCTCATCCAACAATCACATCATGCTTCAAACGACTCTCATGCAATTATATATCAAAATAAATAAAACAAAGATAAAGAAGACAAGTAAAAAAGGTGCCCTCAGGTCTAACCTCTTTTGTCGTCTAAGAAAGGGCGTTACACGTCCGTTGGAAGGGAGATTGATCCGATGCTTTTCCAATTCGTCTACTCAATGTTTTCCCTCGTTGTTTTGATGCTTGGGCTGCTGTTTTAAGTCCGTTTTGCTGCTGTTTCGCTGTTCCGTTTCAGGTCACTGTTTTGGTCGATTTGTGGACTGTTTTGGGTGATTTTGGTGGCTTAGGGGGTTGCGTTTTTAATGGTTTTTTAGGGAAACTTTATGGAGATTTTTGAGGGGTTTTCTAGGTGATTTTAGGGCTGTTTTGCTGGCTAAAGTCGCAGCCAAAACTGACCAGAACAGAAGGTGAAGATGCGGCAGTTCAAGCTGCAGTGGTGGCGTTTTTGGGGACTGTTTTGGGGCTGCGAATGGGGCTGTGTTTGGAGAGTGTTTAGTGCGACTTTAGGGCTTATTTTGAGGCTTATTTTGGTGTGTTTTAGGGCTGTGAATGGTGGGTAAAATCTGCACATGGAGGGCAGTGAAAAGGGCTTAGGCGTGAAGGGTGTTGGTGAAGGATGAAAGATGCGGCAATGGAGGGTGCTTAGGTTTAATGATTCGGCAATGGAGGTTCAAGGAGGTTTTTGGACGTGCAAGGAGGCTTGAGAAAGTGTTTGGGACATGCTTGGGGAAGTATATGAGCTAGGTGTGTTGCTGTTAATGGAGGGTTTTGCTAGGTGCGTGAGAGGTGTTTGCCGAGAGGTTATGTGAAGGTCAGTCGTGGTGGTTGTGAGTGTATGCGTTTGTATGGAGGCTGTGTGTGTGTGATTTATGCACGTGAGTGAAGGCAGTGGGTGTTGAAGGTTAATTCGTGAGGTAAGGTGGGCTTATGGGGCGTGAGGCTAGTGGGGCAAAGGGGCAGTTTTTGTTGCGTCTTTGTGGTTGTCAGTTATGAGAATAATTTGAGGTTGTTGAATCGTGAGACAGTGTGGTATGTGGGGTGATGAGCTAGGGTTTATCTTTTTCGTTTGTTGTGAAGTGAGAGGAGAAGATGGCCGTGAGAGAGAGGCAAGAGAGAGAGGGGCCGAGGGTTATTTTCTTTTGTTAGTGATTTTGTGAGAATCAGCCAGCGAGGGGTTTGAATGTGTGGAGAGGGTTTATTTTTATAGGCAAGATGATGAATTTTACCTTAATGGGGAATGAATCAAATTTGTGTATTAATTAGGAGATATTTTTAATTTAGTATGTGATAGGGAAAATCTTTTAATTAAGGGAAGTGATTTGATTTATTCTTTTTAGTTAAGTATATGATTTATTTAATTTAGGAAGGTGATTTAATTAAATTAGGAATGTGTTTTTTTTAAATTAGGAATTTAATTTAATTTAATTTCAAGTTCAATTTAATTGGTGATATGTGATTTAATTTAATTTAAGTTTAATTTTAATTGGTTTTAATTATTTAATTTATGAAATGTGTTTTAAAAATATTTTAATTATTTAATTTATGAGATGTGTTTTAATGAGTTTGGTGTGTTTTAAAACAGAGGTCCAACAAGCGAACCCGAAGCGAAACAAGCGAGTTAAATCTGACAAAATACTAATTCCCAACTTTTACCCTTCCAACGTCCGTTTCCCGCGGCTTTCACAACTAAAGAGTAGTGTCTCCATACGAGACTCATCATCGGGCTAATATGCAAAAATACAATGCCTACAATATAACCTACATATCATGCTTCACATTGTAAACTAAACATCATCAAGCGAGCATTCCATTATTCATCATAACATGTTTTACATAAGCTCGTATACGTATTCAACTTATTCATTCTTCAATGAATAATTCTGATTTTTCAATATGTTATTCCTTGATAAACCTAGTTTTCATTGAATTTTTTGATTACTCAAGTTATAGTCAAAATATCTCAACTTGTTCAGGTTATCCTGTAACCGAAATTCACTGCTTGTTTTCTTAACTTCCTGCCCTATTAACTCATTCATAACCAGCCATAACTAGCATGTATTCTAACATGTTAATCACACAATTCCATATACAATACACAATCAAACACTTAGCCCCATCATAGCTGAAATATATGAAACACAAAGCATCTACTCAACATACTTCTATACCATGATCTTTACTTCACTCACTGCCAAGTTATCCCTTAATTCTAGAATTTCTCAATTTCCTAGGGTTTCAGCCGTTTCCCTCAACTTTTATCCTAGGGTTCATATCCAATTTCCCCTCCAAAATTTTTAATTTCCTCAATCTGCAAGTTTCTTCTAATTTCATACCGAATTCCAAATTTTAGATTTCTTTTAACATTTATTTATCTCATTATCAAGACCTATTTCAATATTCAATCCAAACCCAAATAACAAAATCAAATTAAACTGAAGGAAATCATAGTGTACTTACAATTGCTTCTCTCTCTCTCTCTCGGTCCAACCCCTATTTCCCTTTACTGCTTCTGTTGCTCTTCCTGCTCACGGCTTCTGCTTCCTCCTTTCGGTCTTTCTCTCTTCGACCTTCTCATTCTCTCATTCTCTTTCTATTTCTCTCTTCTCACGTCTCAGCTCTATTCTCTCTTCTCCTCTCTGTTTTTTTTTTTCGGTCTCTCCCTCTCTTCTCATCTTCTTCTCTATCTCTCTCGGTCTCTCTGATTTTCTCTCGATTTTCTCTTTTCTCTCCCATATTTTCTTATTTTCTTTCCTTCTTCTCTGTTTCTGCATGAGTATTTGTGTGTGTGTATAAAATACACGTGTGTGTGGGTTTAATTAAGTGTGTGTGTTACACATGTGAGTGTGTGTATTACACATGTGTATGTGTAGAATCTTCTAGGGTTCATTTATACTTGTGTGTGTAAATAAGTGTGTGTAGAAATACCTAAAGTCTATTTACACTTGTGTGATAATTTTCAATTTGGTCCATCAAATTGGTTTAATGAAAACCTATAATTAATTTCATGAAAAGTTCTCATTTTACTGAAAAATAAACCTCGCATTCGGATGCGATCCCATGCACATAAAAAATAAAATCCATGCTAACACTCTGAAATAACTCGGGTTGTTACATGTATAATATGACGTTGTGAAATGATCGTATACATGATTGGATAGTTCGAAAATGGAGCCTCTTTAGTAGGGCCGAAATTATTTAGTAAGCCCAAATGTGTGGTGACACTTATATTGTTATAATATGGATATGACCAAAGTTAAATTGTAACTTGTCACATAGACTTTGATTATGATTGAAATGGGGAAAATTAGTTTCATTGTTCTTTGATTAAACAAATGAGTGGTTAGCGTCTATTGTTTGGATAATATGGCAATGTTGCATAGTTGGTAGATCAGAACTTTCATGTTTAGCATAATAAGATTGAGACTTTGAATACATGTTTATTTGTAACAAGGAGTGGATTGAAAATATATGATGTGATTAATTAATAATGGGTTTGAATGGTTGACAATATTTGAGCTTAAGCAAGTTATAGTCCCTTATTTATGCCACTTGTAATGAAATGATTTGTGCAATAATTTAATCGGATCTACGCAACATATATTTCCAAGAGTATTCTATTTCTAAGTTCACATCCATGAAAATAAAGCTCTTATCTAAGTTTGCATACATAGAAGTAAGTGAAATAAAGGCAAGCACACAATCTCACGAACATATTAAGTAGATAAATGCGGGAATATAAATAAATGATAACAGTAAAAGTGTCAATAATGAAATGATATGATTAATTATGTAATGCAAAAGAAATTCCCAAAGAAGCGAACATGCATGAAATGTGATGAAAAGAAATCTGTTCACTGTATGTGTGTTCGTGTAGCGTTTGAAAACACGTTCGAATGGTGAACAGAATGTTCATATTCGTATAGCGTTCGAGAACACGTTCGAATGGGATAAGACCCGATGCATGATAAAACAAAGCGCATGCGCGTTCGAGTAGCGTTCGTAAACGCGTTCGAACGGATTGAGACAGAATATGTATATTCGTGTAGCGTTCGGAAATGCGTTCGAAAGTGATTACCAAAATGGTATCTGAAACAACACAAACACATGCATGGATAAACAAATACATAATGTAGGACCTTGTGTGCCCGATGGAACACATTTCACATTCAATCGGGTGCACTTCGTTCGGCGCGGCAAAACATCGTGGTAAGGGTAGCCTTTAGGCATTTCCCTCGAATAGAGGACCTTCAATCCACCCAAGCTAGCCCATGCGCATTAAATTATCAATACATGAATAAACAAATAAATAATATGGGACCTTGTATGCTCGATTGAACATATTTCACGTTCAATGAAGTGTACCTCGTCCGGCGTGGCAAAACATCGTGGTAAAGGTAGCCTTTAGGCATTTCCCTTGAATAGAGGACCTTTAATCCACCTTAGTTAGCCCATGCGAACTACAATACAATGCATGCGTAAATAAATCAATGATATACAAATGGTAAATGACATAATAAAAGGCGCGGTAAAACATCGTGGTAAAGGTAGCCTTCAGACATTTCCCTCGAATAGAGAACCTTTAATCCACCCTAGTTAGCACATGTGCATTATATTACAATGTATACAAATGAATGAGATAATAATGTGGAACACCGTATATCCGATTAAACATATCTCACATTCAATCAAACATACTTCGTCCGGCGAGGCAAAACGTCGTGGCAAAGGTAGCCATTTGGCTTTTCATCCCTTAAAACGGAGGACCTTTAATCCAACTTAATTTTCCCATACGCATTACATTACCATGCATAAATAAGTAACATGCAGAAAGTAATAACATACTAACGACTAAATCATGCTTAAAAATAAATAACATACTAACGACTAAATCATGCTTAAAACGCAAGGTTGGATGAAACGAAACATGTGAATCTCTCAAGTGGTACGTGGCATTGTATCCCAAGCGCAAACCGCAATACCGTCCATTCGGATTCGGCTACGGAATTTACGTCTGGGTTTCCATCAGATATACCGCAAGAGAGAACACATATTCCGTCCATCCGGAAATCACATCATGCACCAATCCACAATACTCATGCGAAATAAAGTAATAAAATAAATAAAAGATAAAGGATAATAAATAAAATGGGTGCCCTCAGGTCTAACCTCTTAAGTCGTCTCTCGGAAGCGTGGTATTCGGTTGTCGGAAGGGTTGATGCTCCGTAACTCTTCCGGTTCAATGTTTTCCTTCGCTGTTTCGCTGTTTGGGCTGCTGTTTTCACTCTATTTCACTGATGTTTTCACTGTATTTTCTGGTCACTGTATTGAGGTAAATGGGAGACTGTTTCAGGGGCTGCTGGAATGGAGTTTGGCGTGAAAGTCAGGGGCTGTTTCAGGGGTATTTGGGTGTATTCATGGGCTAACTTCAAGGGCTATTTTGGTGGTTCAGGGGCTGGTTTCAGGGGCTATTTTCGGTGTTTCAGTGGCTGGTTTCAGGGGCTATTTTCGATGTTTTAGGGGTTGGTTTCAGGGTAATGTTAGTGCGTGAAGGGCTGCTAGTTTCATGGGTCTTTGGTGCGTGAACCGCCGCTGGTTTCAGGGGTCTTTGGTGCGTGAAGGGCTGATGGTTTCAGGGAGTGCGTGAAGGAGGGGCTGTTTCGTGAGGGCAGTATTTGTGCGTGGATGGGGGCAGTGTGGGGGCTGTTAGCAGTGCCGTGAGTGAGGACTGTATGAGGGATGTAAGCAGTTTGGGGTTTCTTTGTTATTGTTTGGTGAGTGTTAATAGGGGGCTGCTGCTTTGAGAAGGGTTTGATGGGTAGTTCACGTGATGGGTTACGTGAGGAGGGATGTGGGGATCTGTGGTGTACGTGTGCATTGTCGGTTCGTTTGAGTGAGTGGAGTGGTAGTTTGTGAGTGGTATGAGGAGAGGTTTGTTGATTCTGTGTGAGTGTGCCGTGAGTTTATTTGAGTGAGTGGAGTTGGTTTTTGGTCATTGGCGAAAGATAAGAAGGCGTCAGTGGTAGAGAGCGTTATTAGGGTTTTTCGTGCTGTTTGGTGAGTGTATGCGTGAATGAGCAGAGGGTTTTAAGGTTGATTTAAGGCTTCTTTTTATAGGCAAAGGTTAGGGTTATCCTTGTATAGGTAGGGAAAGAATATTGTAATTATGGGGGGGAATATTTAATTTGTGTATCATAAGGAAATGATATCTTTAATTATGGAGGTAATTTGTTTTAGTTAGGAAGATGATTATTGGGATTTGATTTAATTTATTTGATTTAATTGGATTTGATTTAATTTAATTTGATTTAATTTAATTTTTGACATGTGTTTTAAATGTTTTAATTATTATTGGATGTGATTTAATGGCTTGGGCTAGGTGGGCGTGTGGTTTTGGTTTTGGGCTAAGGATGTGTTTTAAAACAGAGGTCCAATAAGAAAACCCGAAGCTAAACAAGCGAATTAAATCCAATAAGATGTCAATTCTTGACTCTTCCCTTCCGACGTCCATTTCCCACGACTTCCACAATTTAAAGAGGTAGTGTCTCCATGTGAGACTCTTCATCGAGACTTACATGAAAAAATGCAGTGCCTACAATAGTGATTCAGAAAGGCCTCTGCTAATGCCCTCCAGTAATCTTTGACCTTTCTCTCCAGGCCATGATACCATACCACGGGCGCCCCCTCTAGTGACATCCCGAACATCTTCTGAACCTGACACGTCGACAGACCCACCGAACGCATCACAGAAATATACTGTCGAAGATTGACCCTCGGATCCCCATTCCCGTTGAACTTGGCTATGTCGGGCATCTTGAACTGAGAAGGTAGTTTCTCTTCAAAAGTCATCGCCTCGTAGTCTAGCAAGTGCTCGTGCTTACACATCATCTTGCGGGTAACTGACTCTATCTGATCCCTGAGTTTCTACAATTCGGCCTGAGACCCGGCTACCCTTCCCGCAGCATACTCAGCCATGTCATCATCAAAAAAAAGGATCTCATCACTCATCTTGATCGGAGGCTCTTCACGTCTGACGTTCTCAGAGCTTCTTGCCCCTCCTACACGGGGCACTGCCATATTGGCCACAGCGGCGGTCAAAGCTTGCAACTGCTCGGTAATCTTAGTGAGATTAGTCTCTAGCTGATCCATATGAGATCCCTCGTTATCTGACTCACTTATGTTCGCTAACGGCCTTTTGACGAGTCTTCCTTCTTCCCTAACCCAACAGGTATCTATAGTGGCTTTTAAAACCACAAGTTAGCATGTATGCGTGCGATGCATGGAATATATAAAATGCGTGAGTTGATCAAACAAAATATATCATTCCGACCTTATTTCTCCCACACTCGCGGTAAGCCTATTTTTGGTTCTAGATGTGTTTTATTCTATGTACCGATGTAAGGTACACAGAATCGCTCTCTCCTATGCTACGGGGTGAACCTCAGCCATTTCTGTCCCTTTCCATTGGTAAAAGACAAAGACCGCCCATTTACAACATGGACTAAGCCTATTATGGAAATCGTGCCATTGTCTAGAAACGACGAGTTGGACTTTCGGCAACCGTGGTCATGGGGATGGACTTGGAAGCATCCAACAATATGCAAATATGCCGTAACAAGGCGTATCCTTTCTGGATGAAAGCCAATGCAGATATCGAACTCACGCTGCTGGCATATTTGGATCATGTCCGAACTTTCTAAGCTCGTCAAGGTTTTCATACAAGTCGGCCAATTATCATTTTAAAGCATTCAATCATACTACTGCGAGGTGCAAACTTGTCCCAGTTAAAAAAGGCCCAACAGGTTTACACTTTTACAATAACATGGCTAAACAACTTCAAATGATAAAGGGCCCAAACACAAAATGGCTCATCAGTATTTTAGAAGCTTTTGGCCCAATCGTCATAAGATACAAACTAGTCCCAGTTTAAATGGCCCAACAAGTTCACACCTCATGACAAAAAGTCCAAATGAATCCAAATGATGATTGTCCCAAACACAAGCATAAAAAGGTGGCTTCTATAGGTCATAAAACTATGGTTCTCATGCGGGTTTATAGGAGTATAGATAAAGGCTTCTGCCGGCGAATGATTGGCCACAACTAGGTCTCCCCACTAAAGGGTTCGAGCGACCAAGTGAGCGCGCCTTTTTTATACCCCTAAGGTACGTGCCAACGAGTGATGATACCATATAATGACTGCCGCTTCGAGTGAAAATGACTTCTCGATACATGAAGGACTGTAAAATGAATTTCTCTATTGAATATTCCCCAGAGGGAGGGTGGAGCGAACTCTGTTAAATACACTTACCTCTTAGGCTCTTATCGCCTTGGTGATAAGAATAAACAATAGATCCTCCAAATTAGTCCATCAAGGTAAGCTTTGAGTAAATGATTTCTAGATGTCTTCACAGATTTTCCTTTTGGCTATAAAAAAGGTAGTGAGTGAAGGAAGACACCAAATCATTATCTAACTCTAATAAGGCCTTGGTTAAACCTCTTGGTCCAAACCCACTTATAGACACGGTTAACTAAATCAAAAATCACAAACATTACAAGACATTATTTCGGGGCTGATTCTCTATCCCCAGTGGAGTCGCCAGACTGTAGGACACAGAAATCGGTGACGCTGTCCAAGGCTCGCGGCCCGGTCGCGAGTACGGAGTAGCCTGCGGGGGACTAAACCGGAGAATAAAGGAGTCGCTACCCAGCGTGAACTGGGAAATGATTTAAGGCCGCACTCATCCCTCGCCAGGGAAGACCTCAAACCGTTGGGTTCGGAATGGTCCATTACTTATGTCAATTGTAATGTACGGATTTATGCAATAATTTAGTAAGGTATCTACTAGGAACAAGTATCTACTGTTAGGCGTCGATGACTTAACTTGAGTAGTTACAGAGGGTGTAGTGTCTTTTCAAGATAAATCTTGGTTTAATTATCATCGGCTCAAAAATTCAAAAGAAGTATATTCTCAACAATTATAGCCATATGTGGAGTCGTTAGATGATCATGATTGTTTCATTCAGTATTATATTGGAATGGCAATCGTGGTAGTAGATGTCTTGAGTAGTAAGATTTGAGAGAGTCATTTCGCTTATCTGATGAAAGAGAATGATACTAGATGAGTTGCGAGATTGCCTTCATGATGGATGGATTCTTTCGACGATAGATCAAAAAGTGTTGTTAGAATAATTATAGATAAGATCCACACGCTGGATGGGATTAGAATAGTACAAGAAGCTAATCTCTACTGTTATGAAACATAGTCCCTAATATATTTACATGTTTGTCCTCTTAGGATCTAACCATACATGTATTACTAGTCCTAGATTTATTTACATGCTAATTGAAATAAATCTAAGTTAATCACAACACAATTGCATACCTTTCTTCTTGTAGAGACCTCTTAATCAAACTTACTTGATTGTTTAACTCAATATGCAAATGGTCTTATTTAAAGGAGGGAAACCAAGTCACTATTAGCTCACATGCATGAATTACTGTTAATCTTTGATTACTATTTAATCACATGCATTGATTACTATGTAATCACATGTATTTGGATGCATAATGACTTTCTCTAACCCTTCCAAAAATGTTACCATCATGGGTGTACCATATGTTCCCCATTTAACATTTCACTAATTGTTGTCACTAACAACTCTTGTTGTTACTTAATTATTTGATTAACAACTCTTGTTTTTTACTTAGTAATGAAATCATTACTAATTGTTGTTATTAACAACACCACATAATTACTTAATAATTTCCAACGTGAAATTATTACTAATTGTTGTTATTTAACAACACCAAATAATTAACTTAATAACTTCCAACATGAAATTATTACTAATTGTTGTTATTTAACAACACCAAATAATTAACAACAATTAATTTCCAACATCTCCCACTCACACATGATGGGATCAACAATTTTTATTATCTCTACAAGAATAATTCATACTTTGCAATTGTGTCGTGCGACCAGCATACTTCGAGAGCTCACTTGCTATACATCTGTTAGGAATATATAGCCGCTCGAAAAATGGATAGAACCATAGTGGATTATGTATGCAGTATCCTCGATCATTTATCACATTAAATCTCTCTCGATCTCTTTTCGAATGTAATATTATTTGTATTCACAATCATGTTTGATCACATAGAATAATATAATTGGTCGACCAGTGAATACAAGCTAATGTGATATTACTCATATAATGATCTTTCTCCTTTCTCGAATCTCTCAACTTTGATTCAATTTGCTTTTCCAGAGATGTCCTTTCAGATCGAATCTCTCATGATCCTTCAGTAACATTCCAAGATAGCAATCATCAAATCTAAGTTTTAAGAAGTAAACAAGAGTCTAAAGGGTACAATGTGAGATTGAAATAATCTCAAGGGTCTCACACAATATCAAGATTGAGATCTTTACTTGTATTACCCTCAATAGTCGCAAATGTACACATGGTATGAAAACATGTGCTACAGTATTCTCTCCTTTCCAATGGAGCGCATGTCTCATAAAATACCGTACAGATTATAGTTCAGACAAACACAATGTCTAACTCATAACTGACATTAAGACAAGTAAGGTGAAACAAACTTATTCACCTTAGGTCATATCACAGAGAAAGTGACCTCATAACGACATTACTTAATTTTCAAGCTTGAGCTCTCTAAATTATCACTCAGATAATTAGCTTAAAAATTTGTCTCATCTCCCATTAACACAAAGTAATGGAGGCGATTTCCCGTGTGAGAGGGCCATCATTCACTTATCCGACATACTTCTCATACTAACAATAGTATATTTGTTTAAACATGTATCAACATAATAACATGTAAGCATTGAACACAAATATCAATGAGTATTAACATTAGTAAACATTATTTGGGAAAATACATATCATAATATGTAAGCACATTAACATCTACGCAATCCCTGAGTTTTTACATGTCTAACAAGACATCTCTAAGAACAGGCTTGGTCAATGGATCTGCTACCATTTCTTGCGTAGAAATGTACTTCATGTTTACCTCTTCTCGTGCAACTATGTCTTTCACAAAGTTATATTTGGTATCTATATGTTTCGTTTTACAATGGAATTTCGGGTCTTTTGTGTAGGCTATCGCTGCTTCACTATCACAGTTAACTAATACTGGACCAGAAGCTTCATTTGACATACCCAAATGATCCAAGAACCTTTCAACCACACAGCCTCTTGTACTGCTGATGAAAATGCCACAAATTCAGCCTTCATTGTGGATAAGGCTATACAAGATTGTTTTTTACTGCTCCATGAAATGGCACCATTGTTTACAGAAAACAAAACCTGAGGTAGATTTTCTTTCATCTAATCTCCTCCCAGAGGACAGCATCAGTATAACCTCTCAATTGCAGATCATTTCCTTGATAACACAATGAGTAATCAGCTGTCCTCTCAGATACCTAAATATTCTTTTAACTGCTTTCCAATGTGCTAGTCCTGGATTGGATTGGTATCTACTTACCATTCCAACATCGAAACATATATCGGGTATTGTACACAACATTGCGTACATTAAACTTCCAACTGCATTTGCATAAGGAACTTTTTTCATTTGTTCCTTTTCCTGTGGAGTTTCAGGACACAATCTACGACTCAAAGCTTCAGTTTTTATGATAAGAGTATCAATGGTTTTGCAAGCCTGCATTTGGAAGCGTTCAAGAATTTTCTTTATATATGACTCATGTGAAAGAGATAATAAATTCTTTGAACGATTTCTTGAGATCTTTAACCCAAGAATATATAGCAGCTTCACCCATATCTTTCATCTCGAAGTTAGATGATAACCATTCATTGATGTGTTTTACAAACTCCTTATCATTTCCGGCTATAAGTATATCATCCACGTTGAAAGATACGATAATGAACTTATCTTTATCTCTCTTGGTGTACACACAATGATCTTCATTCGAAATGATTGTATTGTGGAATCGTATATACCATTGTCTAGACGATTGCTTGAGACCATATATAGACTTTAAAAGTCTACATACTTTCTCCTTTTCATTTTCTTTTATGAAACCTACTGGTTGTTCCATGTAGATTTCTTCATCAAGTTCTCCATTGAGAAAAGCAGTCTTTACATCCATTTGATGTAATTCTAGATCCATACTCGCTACTTTAGCCAGAATCAAGCGAATTGAGGTAAACCTTACAACAGGTGAAAAAGTCTCTTCGTAGTCAATTCCTTCCTGTTGCGTATACCTTTTTGCCACAAGTCGTGCTTTATATCTTTCGATATTGCCATCGGCATTACGCTTTATTTTAAGAGCCCATTTGTTCTTGATAGCTTTGCGTCCTTTGGGTAGATCAACCAATTCCCAAACTTGGTTGGACCTCATTGACTCCATTTCATCTTCCATTGCTTTCATCCATTTTTCCTTAGCAGGACACTGAAGAGCCTCTTTTATGTTTCTAGGTTCTTCATCATCTTGAGGTAGAATCATAAAGGTTTCTCCTTCGATATGGAAACGACGTCGAGGAATGCCTATACGATTATTACGTCACAATTGGGATTCTAGTGGTGGAACTGATTCCTCACTTTCGATATTATTTCTATTTGGATCGTGCACATTGCTCCCACTTAGATTATGTACATCACTCCCACTCGGATAACGTAAATGAGAATCGTGTGAAACTAATTCATCATTTTGAGATTCATGTGAAACAGATTCATCATGTTTTCTCAAATTTCTCTCATCACTCCCACTTGAATTAGGTAAACCCGAGTGTTCACCAATCATGTGATCCATGTGATCTTGAGTTTCATATAGAGATAAATCTTGACCTATCTCTCCTGCTTAGGAAAATCATTTTCTAAAAAAGTGATATCTCGTGATTCAAATTCTGTCACGCCTCCACTTTCATGTTCACCTATGCAAACATACCCTTTTGATTGTTCAGAATATCTTATGAAGATACTCTTTTTTCCTCTTGGGCCTAACTTTCCATGTTCGTGAGAACGCACATGAACATAAGCCGCACAACCCCAGGTTTTAGAAAGTGAATATCTGGTTTACGACCTGTCCATAACTCATATGGTGTGGTGGACACAGATTTAGATGGCACTCGGTTAAGTACATATGTGGCAGTTAATAATGCATCACCCCAATAGGTTATAGGCAAATTTCTTGTGCCATCATAGACCTAACCATTTCAAGAAGAGTTATATTTCTTCTTTCCGCAACACCATTTTGTTGAGGAGTAGCAGGAGTAGTCAACTGACGACTAATTCCTTTTTCATCACATAATTCTCTGAACTGATCAGATAAGTACTCACGACCACGGTCAGTGCGTAGTGCTTTAATTTTCTTGTCTAATTGATTTTCTGTAAAATTCATAAATTTCTTGAAACATTCTAATGCTTCAGATTTATGAGCAATCAAATAGACATAACCAAAGCGTGTAAAATCATCTATGAATGTGATGAAATAAGATGATTCATGCCTTGCCTTGAAATTCATTGGACCACAGATATCAGAATGAATTAATTGTAATGGAAATTCTACTCTAGTCCCTTTTTCCGAATGGTTTTCTCGCAGTTTTTCCAGCCAACCAATATTCACAGGTTGACAATTCTACCTTCTCAATATTTCCCAGAAAACCTTCTTTGGCTAATCTGTTCATTCTTTGCTGGCCAATGTGGCCAAGTCTAGCATGCCACACAATTACATCACCATCATTATTGATATGAAGTAACAAACGAAAAACTGGAATTGTGATTGAAACACTCAACATTCAATACAATAAAACCATCAAGAAAATAACCAGAACCATAATGTATTGTACCTAAGTACAAATCAACACCAAATTTATGGAAGTTCAAATTGAAACCTAAATTAACCAAAACCAACACAGAGACTAAATTTCGACGAATTTGTGGAGCAAACAATACATCATGTAGCAGTAAAGTTTTTCCACCATGCATGACTAACTTGCATGTTCATATGCCTTTGACTTCAACCCGTGAGTTGTTGCCAACATATATCCACTTCACCCCAGGTGAAATTCACCGAAATTCCACGAAGGCATCATTATCCTTCGCTACATGGTCTGTGGCTCCTGAGTCTACAGTCCACAAAGGATTAGATTCAGTTACAAAGATTGAACTTGGAACACATATTTCATTTAAATATGCACGAAAGGTATTCACTTTTTTAGGCTCAGTGCAGTCACGAGCAAAATGACCTTTCTTACCACAGTTAAAACATTTAACCTTTGCCATGTTATTCTTTTTGGTAGGACGTTTTCATTTCCCATGTTGATTGGTTTTCTGTTTCTTTTCTGGCTTGGAAGAATTTTGTTCTTTTCCGAACTGGAACGCACCACCATGAAATTTTCTTTTCTTCTTGAAACCCCCAAGTTTGCTAGTTTCTATCATATACACTTCAGTATTTGACTTAGCAGCCGCAAGGCGGTCGCTTTCTAATTCAAGGTGACGTCTAACATCATCAAAGTTTTTGATGCTCTCATTGTGGGTCAAATGCATCTTCATATGCTCCCAGCTATTTGGAAGAGAACGAATGACCGCTTCGACTTTCTGTTCATCCGTAAGAGCATGTTCAGCATCTGCTAGTTCAGTAATCATGTTTGACATTTGCCTCAAGTGTTTTGACATAGTGAACTCAAGATGTTTCTTGTATGTGTCAAACTTGATTGTCAGTGACCTGAGTTTGGTTATTGAGGTACTACCAAACTTTTCAGCTAGTGTGGACCACATGTCCTTAGCCATGTCATATTTCCTGAACTCTTTCATTAGGTCATTATCCATACTGCTTAGCAACGTAATGCGAGCAATGTAATTCTTTTTCTTCCAGGCCTCATAAGCCTCTCGGTCTCGCCTGTGTTGGGCCGTAGTGCCCTGTTCAGGTTCATCCATGCTCATTTTCAAAGATTCAAGAACCTCTTGTTCTTCTAGTACATATTGGATTTTCATGCTCCAAATTTCATAATTATCACCATTCAGTTTCTCACCCTTGTTGAGTTCAGCAATAATGTTCTTTGTTGCGGAAGCCATATTAAAAACACAAAGTTTCTTCAGACATTCATGCACAATTGTTAATATTTTATTTATTTTATCATGAAAAGAATTATGTTTAATAAAATTCTTCAATGGGGTTGGAGTCAAAAGGCCACTATGTGTCCAATCATCATCCAATTACCCAATGTAAAAATATTATCAACATAATCAATCATGTAAAATTATTTTCTAAAAATTACATAAATTTTTAGAACATCTTAATCATACGACAATTGTACATGACAATCATTTATTTAATTACATAAATTAAATTCAACATGAAACATTCATATATATAAATTCAAATTTACATGCCGTAAAATAACACACAGAAACAACATGAAAGAAATTAATATTTTACGACAATAATTTTCCCAGTTGTAGAGTCCCAACTCATGTATGTTTTTGGATACGAATCCTCAAACTCTTTTGGTAACTCGTAATTGAGCTTGGACAACCATGGAAAACATATAGCAAATTTAGGATCCTTACAACGTTTCAGGGACATCAAAGGAAAAATAGTATTATTTGCCTTACGTCGTAGATACTGAACCGCTAACCTCTCAATGGCTTTATTATAAGGAACATGTTTTTCCTCACGTTTTGGGTGTAATTTAGGGGGATGGGCGTGTGGGCCTAGTCATGGTGGGCGTGTGGGCTAGATGTGGTGTGGGCTTGGTTTGGCTTGGTGAGTGGGTTAGGAGTGTATGGGCTAGATTAAAAGGTTTTTGGTTTTTTTTCTGGGCCAAAGGTGATCTAAACGGAGGTCCAACAAGTGAGCTTGACGCCAAATAAGTGAACAAGGATCTAACGAAATACCGATTCCCTTCCGACGACCGTTTCCCACAATATCCTTAACTAAAAATGTACTGCCTCCAACTGAGACTCATCATCGGGTTTCACATGCAAAAATGAAATGCCTATAGCTGGCCTGTTGGACAATTATAACCAATAGCATCACTATTTGTGGGAGCATAACGACCTAGTCCTCATATATTTGGGTATAGGATACTCATGCAAGTGTAATAGGAGGTTGTGTTTACCGATGGTACGGGAACAGCGTCGCTCTGGATAGACCCCTCAGAATTCCATTGGTAATATGACTATGTGTCTATGGAAGTCCGAATCAGGGTAGGTGTATTTGGTCTTAACCTGAGACTTGCACCGCTAATACTTGCGACAATCAATATACTTTGGTTTTGGTCGTCCAGGGCTTTAACAGGTTTTGTGTACGCCTCTTCTGGGTATATTGAGAATCGTAGTGTATTGGGTGTGATGTCGAGATGGAAGTATCACTCCAGTCATAGTGGAGATGATGATCACGTAGGATACGGAACATGTGCTCTTTTATGCTACAGCTATCGGGATAATATGACTAGGTCATGATTATCCGATTATAGAGACTAGTTACCAGAGATCCGATATGTGCTTCGTACGGGGCATACACAATTGCAGCCCCAGGCCTAGCACGTGACATCCGATACTGGATCGTAATACGCAATACTATGTATACTACACCTAATATAGATCACATATTCCTTTAAGAATATTTCTGGAGAATTGGGTAGGCACGATGTTTTGCTAGAAGCCAACCATGTCTTGTAAATCGGTAAAAACATAGTACTAGGTACGTACATGTTCGGATAGTCCGACGACAAGCTTTACTGCCAAAATATATGGGGATCTCATGGGTCGCTTCCCGAAGATTCACCGATGACGTATGACTCGCACTTTATTAATCTGGGATTAATTATAAGAGAGAGAAAATTAATCTGGGATTAATTACGGAGATATTTTATCTGGGATAAAATATTATTAAAAGAGAGAGAACGATTAATTTGGAATTAATCGATAAAATAATATATTCGATATATTATACGAAATTGGATTTCGATACGGAATTAAAATTAGATTTTAATTCGGGCAAACGAGTTAATTTAGAATTAATTCATCAGCGACGTGAATAGTAATTTTGCTAGGCAAAATTATTTAATTGAATTTGATTTAAATACGTCGCAACGGAAAATTCGTTGATTCGGAATTAGCGAAATCAAGCCCGGGAGTGTTTGCGGGCCCACTGGCATTTCGAATTCAAGTGCGGCCCACAAGTCACATCACGCGTCACATCACTTGTCATTCAAGTGATGGATGTCTTGTCACTTTGAGTGATTGACAACCAGTCACTATTCATGAGAGATGTGAGTTGTTGGAAGGCATTTATTGCCATTTTGGCTCCAAATTTTGTTTGACCTTTTAAAAGCCATTTACAAAATTTTTGAAATCAATTTTTGGTAATAGTTTTTAGAAACAAAACCAAACCAACACTCCTCTCTCTCCACATAACACACATGGTTTTGGGAACCTATTTTCCTCTCTCTCCCATTCGGCTTTTAAAGCCAATTTCCTCTCTATTTCTATTTCAAAACCGAGAGCAAGAAGAAGAAGATGGAAGATTTGTGGCAAATTTTCCAATGCTAGCACATGAAGAGTCATCCAAGGTGATATGGAAACAAACCCTTGAGCGTGGAATCACAACACAAAGCTTGGAGCTTGGAGCATCCATGGAGGTGGTGACCGAAAATCTTGGACAACAAAAACAGCCCACTGCCGAGAGCTTCCAAGGAGGAGCCAAAAGATTTTTATTGTTCGTCGCATCGCAAATCCGATCTATTTAAGTATGATTCCGCCATACTTCTTTTGTGTATTCACACATGTTTCTTTGCTTGAAATCTATATTAGGACTAATCTAGAAACCCAACAATGGTATCTTGAGCCATTTTAAGCATGAAATATACTTAGGGTAAAATTTGGGTACATTGAATTTGAGCATGTTTGAGTGAATTACTTGTTTGAGCATGCTTGTTAATGGATGACTTTGAGTTGTTTGTGATCAATTTTGTGAAAAATGGATTGGATCAATTTTTTCCCAAAAATGTAGGCTTGGCCGAAACATATTGGGGCCCTAATGTCATGGAATTTTTTGATTTTGATCATTGGATGAGTTGAAATCATTTGGGTAATGTTGATTTAGGATTTAATTGGATTAAAACCGAATCAGACAAAGAAATCCCCAAATTGCCGTGACTTGTAAGCATGAAAATGATTGATTTTTAATTCAAATGTGTTGGACATGTTTTGATGATAATAAGCATAATTAATTGTGTAAATTGATATTTTGGAAATATTATTTTGGTTAATTAATTATGGAATACACTTTAGGTTAATTAAATTATGAAATTTGGAATTTTGGTAATTTAATTAATTGGGCCAAATTTGGAATTGGGCTTGTTAAGTTGTAATTGGGCTTAATGGGCTTGGTTGGGCCAAGTTTGGTTTAGGCTAATTGGTTGGATCCAATTGGGCCCAAAACCATATCCATAAAGTCCAAATATGACTTAATGGACCTTTAATTTTATTTGGGCCTAATAGGCCTAAATTGGTTTCTTGGCAAATAAGGGTGATTCCTTAAATGGGCTTTGGTATTTGGGTTTGACCCATATTGACCAAAAGTCCATGCCTTATGAAATTAATTAAAAGCTCATTGGACTTTAATTAAATTAACATTGGATGTTAATCGGGCTTTGAGACTCGTAATGATTAGATTTAGAATCTAAGTCGTAAAGGTACATTAAAAAGTGTAAATATTTAATTTGGAATTAAATAATGAATTAGTATTAAATACAAATTAAATTGGATTTAATGTTGTAGTTTAATATAATTCGTGAATTCGTACTTTGAGTACTTATTCGTAAAACGAGTTTGACTCGCGCAAAATCAAATCGTTGTTTGAACATTGGATGGTCATTAATTTCAGATTAATTAGTTGGATTAGATTGATTGATAACATGCTTTGTGTGAATACATGGATGCGATGTATGAATAATGTATATCAGATGGATATTAGATAGGTGAGGGTAATTTTGGAAATTATTGTAATAAATTTAGAATTTATTAATTGGACCTGCGTGTCCAGTCTATTACCTCTTGACTCTTTGTATTTCTCTTCTCACCTATTCCCATAAATGTAAATGAGGTTTCTTTAGAAGTGTTATGTAATCGGGTGAAGCAATACTTGTGCTAGCGGGAGAGAGGAAAAAGAGAGATTTGTTCTAAGAACAATGTGTTAAATATCCATTCGCATATCATTATTATTTATTTACTTACACTCCTTATTATTGTTTAGAATGCATGTTTAAGGTGTGATGTGATGAGACATTAACAAAGATAATAAATTGGTTGCCAATTTACGCGAAAAACCCCCATCACATATTAAGCGTTTTTCCTTCCATTGAGTGATTCTCACTCAAGATCCAAGATTAGCACTGGTTTGTTGGCCAAAGTGAAGACCTTTGTCCGTTGCGAATGTGTTTGAATCATGAAAGCGTTGTTCCATATCGGTGTCTTGTCCAAGTTGTGATTTGTTGGCCAAAGTCAAGATCACTTCTTGTCCATCGACATCGATTACGAAGCTTTCCATGGTCAATGGGTTCCGCTAACTGAGATCATTAAGTTTGTTGTGCCAAAGCCAAGGCTTAATTGATTCAGAGGAAAAAGGTTAGGGAATATATTGGATATATTGGCATATATAAGATATATGTTTCGGACTTGGATGTCCACCTATTGGATCTAGGAATTGGATGGGATCCAATTGATCTTAGAGATCTACCTAGTTAATTATCATACAATTTGTTGGCCAAAGTCAAGATTGTGTGTTATTTAACGGGATCATAGCCCACTAAGAAACTAGGTTTCCCGAGTACTCCACATATGGTTAGAGGCTGGCCGAAAATAGTGGGAGACAAGTATTAAATTTGCAATATTCATTAGTTACTTGCCAATACGCGCTCATTTCAATTTTTCGTCAAATAAATAATATTAATTGGACTAATATTTAATCGTTGTTTTAATAAAACTGTTGGACTGTATTCAAACTACTTCAATTAATAGTTGATTTTATAATTGGATTATAGTAATCAATATAATTGAATTTAACCTATTAAATTATAGTTGATTATATAGTTAGACTATAGTAATCATTATAATCAATAGTACCTAAAATCATTGATTTGATAGTTAGACTATTGGAATCAAGATAACTGAAAGATTAGTGTTTAAAACATAATCCTGGGTGAAAATATTTTGAACGACTTTAATTTTCAAATTAGGAATAAAATCTCAATATAGTCGTGGAGACCGAGAAGTTACTTTATTTGATACAGTGACGTCTCGAGCCTAAGCCCGGAGTTGAGCAAATAGTAGAGCATGATCTTTGGAAGATTCATGTGATGATAACTGTAGTGCTTAATCCATTATACTTGCCAAATAGACTCCTTAATTTCTTAATCATAACTAAAGATTAGATCGTTGTAGTATGATATTGAAATTGAAGGATCTTCATAGATCTATCCTTAGATCTTAGAAGTACAAATTGCAATAGTAAAGTCTTGGAGAGTTAATGGCTATACTCAATGAGACAAAGCCAGAGTTTGCAATAGGGCAGGAAGCGCAAGGCGCATCTTACTTCGACGTCCCAGAAGGCCAAGGCTTGGCCAAAGGCTTATGGGGTATGGAAAAGGGGCAAAGGCAAAATCATTATAATCTTTTGGGAATACATAGGACATATCCCAAAATGTCTGCCTAAATTGTGGCAAACGGGATCACTGGAAGCGTGACTGCCGTATGGACAAGGCAGACATAAAGGAATTGAAAACGGGCAAGGCTCCGACTTCAAGTATGTTTGTCATAAACATGTTCACTACTAGTATTAAAATTGTATTTTAGATACTGAGTGTGGTACATAAATATGTAGTGGTGTGCAGTATCTGCTAATAAGCAGGACACTGACTTCAGATGAGATTGATCTGCGAATCGGAAATGGGACGACAGTCGCTGTTTTAATCGTAGATATCTAAGTTTAGGAACTACCCTTCGGGTGTGTACTTAAATTAGGAAACTGTTACAATGTAACTAGTTTGACTAGAAATATTATCTCTATATCAGAGTATAATCCGTTGCGGATATACCTTTATATTCTAGAACACTAAAGTGTTTCATTTTATAAAGATGATATTGAGATAAACACATTAGATGTCAATAACAGTATTTATATTTTGAATATAAATGAATCTCAAACATCTAACATGACAAACAAATAGCTCAAACTGATTTAATCAGATGAGACTTATTTGTGGCATTGATGGATGGGACACAATTAACAAGACTCGTATATCCACACTTTCGAAGAGTGGATACTATGACAGATTTGATTTTATTCAAATAATGTCTACGAATCTAGTTTATGGGCAAAGTGCCTAAAACACCTTTTACTTGGTAAAAGTGTAGGAGTTCTACGGTCCCAAGGATGGAATCAAAAGCAATAAAACATGTGTGAATATCAACGACGAAGTTGCAGAATACTTACATCGAGCGGTTAAGCGACGCGGTAGGCAATGAAAATTCCTTTTGCTCGGCAGTAAGGGTGTGGAGCTCACTGGTTTCGGCCATTTGAGCTCCTTCGTCAAGCTCCAAGCTTCGTCAAATGATTTCCGGCTCATGGGTGGACTTCCCTATCACCTTCGCATGACTTCGTAGTGTGCTAGCACTCCTGATTTTGCCACAAAATCATGACCTTAAGCTTCCCATCCTCTCGGTTTTTCATAGCAAACAGAACCAGAAAAATGGCCCCAAGGGCGTTTGAAATGAAGAAGAAAGAGAGGAGAGATAGATGGTTTTTGTTACAAAAAATTGGTAAATAATTTTTCCAAAAACATATACACAATTTTTGCCTCCAAAAAGTCAAGCAATTAAAGCAATAAATGCTTGCCAAACACACACATCACTTGCCATCAATCAATGAATAGTGACTGGCGTCAATCACTCAAAGTTAAAGACATCCATCACTTGATTGGCGAATGATGTGACGCTAGATGCGACTAGCGATTTGACGCTTGATTTGACTTACGTGCCGCACTCGAATTCGAAATGCGAATGCGCTCGCAAATAATCCCGGGCTCGAGTTCGCTAATTCGAAATAACAAATTTTTCGTTGCGACGTAATTAAATCTAATTTAATTAAATAATCTTGCCTATCATAATTACTATTCACGTCGCTAACGAATTAATTCTAAATTAATTCGTTCGCCCGAATTAAAATCGAATTTTAATTCCGCGTCGAAATCTAATTTTGTTTAATATATCAAATATATTAATTATCGATTAATCCAAATTAATAGTTATCTCTCTTTAAATGATATTTTATCCCAGATAAAATATCTCCGTAATTAATCCCAGATTAATTTTCTCTCTCTCCAAATAATCCCAGATTAATTAAAAGGTGCGAGTCATACGTCATCGGTGGATCTTTGGGAAGCTACTCATGAGATCCCCGGATATGTTGGCAGTAAATTCGGTTGTCGGACTATCCGAACACGTAAGTACCTCGTACTACGTTTGTACTGATTTACAAGACAAGGTTGGCCACTAGCAAAGCGCCATGCCTACCCAATTCTCCGGAAATAACCTTACAGGAATAAAGGACTATATCAGGCATACTATACGTAGTATTGCGTGTTTCTATCCAGTATTAGATGATCACGTGCTAGGCCTGGGGCTGGAATTGTGTCTGCCCCGTACAAAACACATATCGGATCTCTGGTAACTAGTCTCTATAATCGGATAAACATGACCTAGTCATAATATCCCGATAGCTCGAGCATATAAGAGAACGAGTTTTGTATCCTACGTACCATCATCTCCACTATGACTGGAGTGATACTTCCATCTCGACATCACACCACCAATACACTACGATTCTCAATATACCCAGCATTGGCGTACACAGAACTTGTTAAAGTCTTGGACGACCGCAAACAAAGGATATTGATTGTCGAAAGTATTAACGGTGCAAGTCTCATGTTAAGACCAAATACACCTACCCTGATTTCGGACTTCCATAGACACATAGTCATACTACCAATGGAATTTCGAGGGGGTCTATCCAGAGCGAAGCTGTTTCCCGTACCATCAGTAAAACACAACCTCCTATTACACTTGCATGAGTATCCTATACCCAAATATATGAGAACTATGTCGTTGTGCCCTCACAACGCGCACAAATGTAATACTAGTCTTTTGCGCATTTATCGATGTCCAATCTCGACAATGCTCTGACTATGGATATTAATGATTTATCCTTCATGGACTGATACTGTCTCATATCATTCTCCGTCCAGGAACAAATCATACAGACCTCCTATCATTTATATATCTAGGTGATCTAATCACAAATGATAAGAGTGCAATCTCTTTGTCACATAGTTAATTTGTACAACAACACCATGATCTGTACAAATAGTGACGCTATGGGTCATAATTGTCCAACAATCTCCCACTTGGCCTATAGCCAGTCACTCGAGTGCCTGACACCCAACCTATGTACGGTTTGCTCAAACTGCTGAGAAAAGGCTTTCGTCAACGGATTTGCATGATTATCATCTGATGCGATTTATTCGATCATCACATCGCCACAATGTATGATCTGAACGAATCAGATGAATATCGAAGTATATATCTGGATCGTTGATGAGAACATTAATTCTTTAGCCTGTGCTGACGCCTAGCTCAGCTGCTAACAGAATATATCTAATCTAATTAGATTTATTAACCCAGATTGCTTCTATTGCTGCCTCAGCTGCAGCAATAACCCGCATTTGTTGTTTATTCGGTAACAATATCTTGCTTGGAAGATTTCCAGCTCACTGTTCCGTTATTCAAACTGTATAGTACCGTTTGCGACTTATAGTCATTTTATCGGTTTAAGAAACTTGCAGTAGTGATCCCAGTCACTTCAAGTGTTGGGGTTGGTGCTCAGAGCACCAATTCCCGGTTGTATTTCTTTTGAATACTTCTGTAAAATAATATTATATGAATAATATATGCAGTTTCTATAATATAATGTATCTTTTTATATGGTAAAGACGTAATAACCTTAGAATGATTAGTCATGGTACTGTTGCAAAAGCGTCGCAACTGACATTGAGTAGTATCATGAAGTTGTCATTCTCAGACAGCTCCTGGTCAAGGTTTACACTACTTGGTCAGTAAAGTAAACCCGTTGAGATAGGTACATGTCGTATACTGGAATTAGACCGGGCCGGCGGTTCGGTTCGGTTCCGAACCGGAACCGAACCGTCCGGTTCTGGTTCCACACTAAAACGGAACCGGAACCGTTCGGTTACAAATAAAAACTCAAATTACAAATAATTATATTAAATTATTATTTTTGAAAATAATTACAAATAAAAATTACATAATTACAAATAAAATTATGTAAAGTACAAATTAAGTTAAATTACATTACATAATTACACTAAATTACAAATAAAAATCTTAATTAAAAATTTAAAAAAATATATTATTATATATATACAAACCGGGTCCAACCGGAACCGTACGGTTCCGGTTGGAACCTTGGAACCGAACGGTTCCAACCGGTTCGGCTAGGGGAGGAACCCTAACCGAACCGGTTAGGTTCCGGTTCGGTTCCGGAACCGGAACCGGAACCGGTTGGAACCGGAACCGTCCGGTTCCAACCGGTTCGGTTCCGGTTCCGAACCGGAACCTTGGCCGGGTCTAATTGGAATATATGATTCCAATGGTTTTCAATGAACCATAAGTCTGGAGACTAGTATAGACGTGTGTGCGTGTTTATAGCGGATAAAACACTGAACGAATCACCGAAGATTTTTAATGGATGGTACACCAACGTCAAAAAGAATCTTCCTTCGGTGTTTGAGTAGCATTGTGTGATTCTTAGACTTGAGATGCCATTGTGGGTACATGAGACTCTTCTACACTTAGATGGCAGTCACGTCACCGATCTATTTAGATCAGACCTCCGCCTGTTCGTTGGGTGTAGATAGATCCTCAGGGGGTCCTATGATTATCAAGATATGATCCGTCAGTTCTGTGTATCAGAGCATAAGTAGTCCATATCATTAGCAATCAGATAAAACCATGGGCCGTGGTAAAGTTTAGAAACTAGTTCTAAACATTCTTTTAGAGATTGCTAATAGAATAGTCGACTGGATAATCCCCATAGAGATTTGACGTTTACATCTATATCTCTGGATTTATCGGATACCTATGACGGAGGAATTATACATTTGCCATGACCTCGACCTGTATGATTCAGCGAGATTATCCGTGATCGTCATAATTTAGGGTGGGTAAATTATGGACACAAATTGGATTCGTGACGGATATACCTGAATCTAGAGAGTCTCAATAATGAAATATACTCGTAGAGAGCACTAGAGAAACACTTATAAATAATGTTGATTATTTATAAAGTCGTTTAAAGGTTAAACGCAAAAATACATGCTTAGGGACCCGATAGTCTTTCCTTAATTATTGTGTATTTACATTTAATATTTTATTAATTTAAATACACATTAATTAATAGTCAAATTGAGATATTTGACTAATATCATAAATGTATATATGTATTTAATATTTAATGTAAATATAATACATATATTTAATTAAGATATTTGATTTAATTAATTAATTAATTATTTAATTTAAATGAATTAATTAATTAAAATATAAATATCTTAAGATTTGGATATTTGTTTTTAAGGCTTAGTTGCCTTGTTGACTATTAGAAATATCTTAAAGTGTTTATTAGATATTTTAACAGTTGATTAAATGAAATTGCAAATGAAATTAAAATTAATTTTGTTGTATTTGCTTGGCCAAATTCGGCCAAGGCTAATATGATACAAGTATATATTGATTTTCATTTCATTTGTAAATTAACCTAATACACTTTCTAACCTAAATCCATTAAAAGAAACAAGAGAAGCTAGAGAAGAAGAAAAAGAAGAAAAACAAGGAAAAAGCTTGGATTTAGTAAGTGTTCTCAACTTACTATTAGAAAGGAAAATGTTCCTTAGGATCTAGGCTACATCTTGTGATGTTCTTAAGTTATTATTTTCTTTATTCTTTGTGTTTTGGTGAATGGAAGTTTGGTGAAAGTGTTGAGCATGTATAATAGTGGAAGCTTGTGACTAGTGTAGGTATAAGTATTCTTTTAAGGTTTTGGAAACTTGTTGCTAATCTAGAGTTGTGACCCACTCTTAAATGACCTTAGATTTTACCTTGAGTTGTTCATTGTGTTGAGACTTTGGTTGGATGGAAGAAAGATGATTAAAGCAAATTGATTTAACCAATTTGGTCTAATTTGTCCAATTTGAAGAAATTGAAAAAATTAGGGTTTAAGGCCACTTCCAAATTTGGGGATTTTCATTACGTGTGTATAAGGATGTGTATATGATGCATATAAAGTTTCATGTTGATTGGATTCATTTAGATGTGTCTTGAAGCATGAAAGTGCAAAATGCACAAATTAGAGCTTAATGAAGCTCTCGGCCAAATGAGTGAAATTTGGGGATTTTGTTGCTTTTGGGGTTTTGATGTTTTGAACATTCTAAGTTAATCTTAGAAATGATTTAGAATCATTCAAATGTGATTTGTTCATTTCGGACTAAAATGAACAAAATACCAAGTTAAGGGCAATTCGGTAAATTCACTAAATATATGATTTATTGAATTTTATTTCATAATTTGATAATTAAATAAATATGTTTATTATAATTAATCCGAGATTTGAAAAAATTTTTGAAATCGGAAAATTTGATTTTCCACCGTTTCCGCTGCGTTACCAGATTTAGCCCCCAAAACCCCTACAAAATGGTATCAAAGTGAGTCTGATTCTAGGCCCCCTAAAATGATTAGCCTTCCTTGAATCAATGTTTAATCATGTTTTCTTGACTTTATACATGCTCAATATAATCTAATTTGGTTGATTTAGGGTGTATGACACTTAGCTGAAAATCCCTGATAATTAGGTTTTAATGTATTATGTATTGATGCATGTATGTGGTCCGTCTTGTCAATACGGTTTATGAATACTTCTGTGACTACATCCGAGACCGTGCCTCTGCTGTGAGAGTGTAGCCGATAGAGATTATCTATACCGGATGTATATTAGATACTAGATAAATTCAAGCGAAAGTGGAATTCTGAACGTGCCCTAGCTGTCAGGATTACGTAAGTAACTTGAGTTTATCATTGACGAGTTTAACCTTGGTACGTCTCCTTGTGGCCTGCCTTCGCAGCGACAACAAAGAAACGGCCAGGACCGGAAACTTAGGAGTCACTATTGAGTGATTGACAAATGAGTTGTCTACTGATGAATATACATAGGCGAGACCGTGCCTCTGTTGTGAGCTGAAATATATTCACGTAGACAAATGTACGATTTCTCGAAGAGTTTTCTCGAAAGCCAAGCTTTCGCCGATAGTTATTATGGGAATATCATTTCCAAGAAATGACATAATATCATTATTTTATAGGACAGTCACTGTCAGTGCGCTCCCACTAACCTCCTTATATACACAAGAATCATTTCATTTTGAATTAAATCATACACCATTATGATTACGTCAAAATGATAATTCCAATAACCTATGTTTGCTTCAATCCAAACATGGATCGATAACTGCAAACCTTGTTTGCTAATTTAGGTACGACAAAACCGTCAGGATGTGGTAAACATCCTCCAATCGCTTTCCTATTTTCCCGTTCACCTGACATATTTCATCTATGAAACATGCAACATTATCAAGCATTATCCAAATGGATTTACCGTGGCAACAGGTAAAAGGTTGAATCGTAATCGACACAATGTTGATAACGATACCTTTTCGCTACAAGCCTAGCTTAGTACGTTGATATGTCGCCTTCCATGTATGTCTTCCTTGAAGACTTATACAGTACCAATAGGCACAATGCCTTGCTGTACATCAACTAGTATCCAAACTTGTTGATATACATGGAATCCAATTCGGATATCATGGCACTTTGCCATAATGGGGAGTCGATACCCTGTATCAATTCCTCATATGTAGTCAGTTGGTATACCTCAATAAGATAGACATCTTTATGAGGTGAGATCAGAAACCCATACCCTAGGTTGTTTTCTGACTCTCTTCGACTACGCGGTTCTTGTGTTTTCGAAGATTAATGGTTTAGTTTCATCCTTGATGAACTATTTGTGTTCCATTAGGAATCGATGCCTTGAATAGTATTACTCCGATTTTCATCGAGTTTTACTATCCTCCGACTTACCACTGCATATCGATATTTCTCTCAGGAATACCGCATGATGAGCAACAATCTAATTGTTCTCTAGTGAGTTGTATAAGTACTATACTTATGGTATCCCTAGGATAACCTACAATTGGCATTTATCCAATTTGGGTTATAGTTTGGTATCATCCAAACATGTGGCTAGCATTCCCAAATTATACAGGAATGTGAAACCTGGTTTCTTTCTCGTTCATATCTAATATGAATTCTGTCTAACAGATTATTATGGAACCTTATTCTAAATAAGTTTGCACTGTAAATGCTTATCTGTTGAAGGAAATGGTAGCTCAGAGCGACTCATGATTAACCTTATCATGTCCAATAAAATTTGGTTACTCGGTTCGGACACACACGTCAAATTGACTTGTCGCGGGAGGAGTCTCTCATTTGAAAGATACTATACTCTTTCAGTATATCAGAAACTCATTGCTTAAGTATTTTCAATTACGGTCTCACCGTGACGGTATAATACTATAGCCGATCTGTTTGTCTATTTCATGTCGAAACTATAAAAGTTTCTGATTTGGTGTTCTTCAAAAGAAATACTAACCATAACGCGATGCCACATCCGTAATGGTCACAAATATTCAAATCCACATATAGCCTAGCTAGACATGGGCCCACTGCTTCATCCTATGAACCTAGGAGGGCTGACGATAGGTGGCATTTGCACTTTTACCAAGTAAATAGTGTTTAAGGCGAGGCGCATTGCCCAAAAACTAGATTCGTAGACTTTATTTGATTGGAATCAAAACAGTCTGAGTACCCACTCTTCAAAAGTGCGGATATACGAGTCTTGTTTAATTGTGTCCCAGACAACAATGCCACAATATGTTTCTTCTGATCAAATCAGTTTGAGCTATTTGTTTGTCATTTTAAACGTTTGAGATTTTATTTATATTCAAAATATAAATTATGTTATTCACATCTAATGTGTTTATCTCAATATCATCTTTATATAATAAAACACTATACTGTTCTAGAATATAAAGGTTTACCCGCAGCGGGTTAAACACTGATATAGAAATAATGTATCTAGTCAAACTAGTTACATTATAACAGTTTCCAAATTTAGGTACACCACCCGAAGGTAGTTCCTAAACTTAGGTATCTACGGTTAAAACAACGACTTTCGTCCCGTTTCCAATTCGCATATAAATCTCTATTGAAGTCAGTATCCTGTTCAAAACAGATTCTGAACATCAATATATTTTTATGTACCACACTAAGTATTTAAAATCCAATTTCAAAACTAGTAGTGAACATAATCTTGACAAACATATTTGAAGTCAGAGCCTTGTTCGTTCTTCAATTCCTTCATGTCTGCTTTGTCCAAACGGCAGTCACGCTTTCGCGATCCCATTTGCCACATTTTAGGCAGACATTTGGGATATGTCTTTATCTTCCTAGAAGATTATAATGATTTTTTTGCCTTTGCCATTTTTTAACAATTCAGAAGCCTTTGGCCTTCTAGAATATCGAATTAAAGTGCGCCTTGCGATACTTGCCTAATTGCAAACTTTGACTTTATCTCCTTGAGAATAGTCATTAACTCTCCAAGAGTTATTTTACAATTTAGTACTTCTAAAATCTAAGTATAGATTTAGTGAAGATCCTTCAATTTCATTATCATAATTTAAGGATCTAATCCTTAGTTCTGATTCAGAAATTAAGGAGTTTACCGCGACAAGCTTAATGGATTAAGCACTAAGTTATCTTCACATAAATCTTCCAAAGATTATGCTCCACTATTTGCTTAACTCCGGGCTTAGGCCTAAATGTTATTTTTTCAAATAAATTAACTTATTATTTTCCAGGACCATCCTGAAATTATTCCAATTTGAAACTTAAACCATTTAAATACATTTTCCATAGGATCATGTTTTAAATGCCACTCTTCAATTTTATCTTGATTTAATAGTCTAACTATTTAATCAATGATTTCGGTACTATTTATTATAATGATTACATAGTCCAACTATTTAATCAACTATAATTTAATAATTAAAATCAATTATATTGATTACTATAATCCAATTATAAAATCAACTATAAGTGAATTGTTTGAAAATAGTCCAACTATTAATTATAACAACAATTTAAATATTAGTCCAACTAACATTTAATTTATTACGACGAATGTTAGTTGTTTTGAGCGCGTATGGCAAGTAATTAACGAATATTGCAATTCAATTCTTGCCTCCCACTATTTTTCGGAGAGCCTCTAACCCTATGTCGAGTACTCGGGGGGAACCGTGTTTCCTAGTGGGCTAGGATCCCGTTAAATATCACACAAAATCTTGACTTGGGCCAACAAATTGTATGATAATTAACTAGGTAGATCTCTAAGATTGATTGGATCCAATCCAATTCCTAGATCCGGTAGGGGGACATCTAAGTACGAACATATATCTTATATATGCCAAGACATCAATGTATTGCCTAACCTTTTTTCCTCTGAATCAACTAAGCCTTGGCTTTGGCATAACAAACTTAGTGATCCCAGTCAAGCGCGACCCATTGACCATGGAAAGCTTCGTAATCAATGTCGATGGACAAGAAGTGGTATTGACTTTGAACAACAAACCACAACTTGGACAAGACACCAATATGGAACAAGCTCTCGTGATTCAAACACATCCTTGACTGACAAAGGCCTTGAATTTGGCCAACAAGCCAATGCCAGTCTCGGATCTTGAGTGGGAATCACTCAATGGAAGGAAAGACGCTTAATATTTAGCGAAGGTTTTTCGCGTGCAAATGGCAACCAATTTATTATCTTTGTTAAGGTCTCATCATCATACCCCTTAAACATGCATTCTAAACACATAATAAAGCGCATATGAAAAATAATAATGATATGCGGATGGATACTTACACATTGATCTTAGATCAAATCCCTCACTTTCTCTCTCCCGCTAGCACATGTATTACTTCTACCCGTTACACTACACTTCTAAAGAAACCTCATTTACATTGAGGGGAATAGGTGAGAAGAGAATACAAAGAATAGAGAGGTAATAAGGCTGGACACGCAGGTCCAATTTAATAAATCAAATTTATTACAATAATTTCTAAAATTGTCCCACCATCTAATACCATCTGATATACATTATTCATGCATCGCAACCATGTATTCACACAAGCATGTTATCAATCAATCTAATCAAATTAATTAATCTGATAATTATTTGATCATCTAATGTTCAAACAACGATTTGATTTTGTTCGAGTCAAACTCATTTTTGCGAATAAGTACTCAATGTACGAATTCTCCAATTAAATTAAACTACAACATTAAATCCAATTCAATATGCATTATTCTAATTCGCCTATTTAATTCCAAATTAAACATTACACTGTATTTACGAACCTTTACGACTTAAATTCCAAATTTAATCGTACGGGGTCTCAAAGCCCGATTAACGTCCAACGTCAATTTAATTAAAGTCCAGTGGGCTTTTAATTAATTTCTTAAGGCGTGGACTTTTGGTCAACTCGGGTCAAACCGATAACCAAAGTCCAATCCGGGAATTACCCCATAAGCCTGGGAAATCAATCTTGGCCCATTAGGCCCAATTAAACTTTTAAAGGTCCATTAAGTCGCATTTGGGCTTTGTGGAGGCGGTTTTGGGCCCAATTCGATCCAACCAATTTTTCCCAAACCAAACTTTCTACAACAAAGCCCAATAAGTCCATTTACAACATAAAAGCCCAAATCCAATTTTAAGGCCCAACATAATTAAACACAAAAATCCAATTTCACATTTAATTAATCTAAAGTGTTATCATGATTAATCACCCAAATTAACATTTCTAAAACATCAATTTTATACAATTAATCATGCTCATTTTCATCATCACATTTCCAACACATATTGATTAAAATCAAACCCATTTCATGCTATATATGTCTCGGCCAATGGAGGGGATTTGTGTCCGATTCGAATTCAATCCAATTAATTCAAATCATGCTCAAAAACATTTTACCCAAATTTTAAGCCCTAAATTCGTTTCATGCTTTTAACAACGCTCTGATATCATGTTGGAGTATACGGTCCCAAGGATCGAATCAAAAACAATAAAACATGTGTGAATATCAACGACGAAGTTGCAGAATACTTACATCAAGAGGTTGAGCGACGCGGTAGGCAATAAAAATTCTTTTTACTCGGCAGTGAGGGTGTACATCTCACTGGTTTCGGCCATTTGAGCTCCTTCGTCAAGCTCCAAGCTTCGTCAAACGATTCACGGCTCATGGGTGGGCTTCCCTATCACCTTTGCATGTCTTCATAGTGTGCTAGCACTCTTGATTTTGCCACAAAATCATGACCTTAAGCTTCACATCCTCTCGGTTTTTCACAGCAAACAGAACCAGAAAATGGCCCCAAGGGCGTGTGGAGAGGAGAAAAAAGAAATAGAGGAGGGGAGGGAGAGATGGTTTTTGTTACAAAAAATTTGGTAAATGATTTTCCAAAAACATATACACAACTTTTTCCTCCAAAAAGTCAAGCAATTAAGTAATAAATGCTTGCCCAACCACACACATCACTTGCCATCAATCAATGAATAGGGACTGGCGTCAATCACCCAAA
>SKCR01039239.1:0-96875 GCA_019454045.1 Zanthoxylum bungeanum | reverse complement strand
CTTTATCGATTATGCTTAAAATGTAATTTCCAAAATTAATATATTCAACAATAAATAATAAATATAATACCAATCTTAATTGTCCAAAAAATAATTAACAATATTAATTTTAACAATGGCAAGTTTAATATATAATATGCAAGAATAATATAAAACTTGCAATAAATAAATGAGATAATGATAGAGAAATCGACACAGAATTTATAGTTGTTCGGCCAACTCCTTGCCTACGTCCATTACTTAAAGACACGCTTAAAGCTTTCCACTATGTAAAATGATTCCATACTTTACAATGAGAGTTTTTCCGACCCACTCCCAAACCTTTAGGATTTTCTTCCAAGACTTCATAAATCTTTTACAACAATTCCACCCTTGAGAACACTCACCACTTACACAAGGGACTTTCACACACAAGTGTTTGATATCTTCAAAATTTTACAACCATAATTTGGGTAATCACAAAATATTACAAAGATTTAAATGTGAGTATCTTAACCAAAATATATTAAAGCTCACTAATAGGAATATGAAGATGAAATATGAGTTTTCTCAAATGTAGAGAGTGTAAGATAGAGAAAATTTTAAAAACTCTCTTTACTATTTGGGCACTCTCAAAAGATTACAAAGATTTGAATGTGAATGTATTACCCAAATAAAAAAAAAAAAAAAAAAAAAAACAAGCTCACTAATTAAATATGAAGATGTAAAACAATGAGCTTTATAAATTTAATTTTGGAGAGAAAATAATTTGAAGATGTTTATAAACTCTCAAGAATATTTTAACATGATTAGAGTAGAGGTGGGCAGAACCGATTTCGGTTCGGTTTTGGAGAGAACCGAACCAAACCGAAAACTGATGGGTTCGTAATTTTTTGAATCGAATTCAAATCTAAAATTAAAACCAAACTGAACTGAATTGTTTAGTTCTGTTCAATTATCAATTTTGGTTCGGAACACCTGAAAACCGAACCGAACCGAACTCCATATGGCAACATCAGCATGGTCATAATCTATGTGAATGTCACAATGATTGAATATGTTAACATAGTTCAAAGTTCAAACTTCAAAACTTCAGAAGTGTTCAATCAACATCATATCATTCATATTTATATAGATGATTGTTTTTTCCTCTTCTGTTACACTTGTTTTGATGCCACGACATCTTTTTCATCACCGAATTTCGAGGGTGCCATAGTCGGTGACGATGAGAAATAAGTTCTTTTCAAGTGTGAAGAAGAGGCTTCTTGAAGAAAAGGCATCGTGAAGAGGCATCATGAAGAGGAGGTGTCGTGAAAGAATCGATTGACAGAGAGATCGAGGAGAAGAGGCGTCGTGGTAGAGGCAGAATAAAGAGTCAGAGCACGAGAGGAGGTAGAATAGAGAGTCAGAGAAGAGAAATAGAGAAGAGAATATGAAAGGAGAGGAGATGGCTTAGTAGATTTAGGTCTTTTAAGTTTTAATGATTAAACCGATCGGTTCGGTTTGGTTCAAATCGTGAATCTAACCGATTTAAACTGATCAGTTTAATAATATAGAAACCGAACACAAACCGTCAAATCGAACTGAATTGATTTTTCGGTTTGGTTTGGTTGGGTTTGATCGGTTTAAATGCCACCCTTAGATTAGAGGATGAATATATGTGCAAGAGATTGTTAGAAGTGAGAAAAATGACCAATTTATAGCTTTTACACAAAACTAGCCATTTATGTCCGTTATGCAGTTTTGAGACCGATATACCGGCCTACAGGGCCGGTATGCCTGTCTAAAAGTGTTAAATATCTGGTATGGGGACCAGTATGTCGTTTCAGAGACCGGTATGCTTGTTACAACCCTGATAGTACTCAGTAGTTTAGCCATAACTTGCTCTAGAAAATTCCAAATCAAGATCCGTAAAATTAAAAATAAAATAGACACATATATATCATATGTAAATAATTTAGCCTAAAAAACCTTAAGATTAATTTAATGAAATTTTTCTAAAGTGACAGTGTTGTAAAAAAATGCACATATGAACATGTTGTAGTAATATGACTGTAGGAAACGTTCTATTTATCAAAATTGTGTTCCGTTTGAACCGTACAAAATTAGAGACATATATCTATCTAATGTTATATCATTTGAAATTTAATTCATTCGTTTACTAATTTACCATAACTATTTTCCGATGCACTTGTGCATTGAAATTCATTTTGGTGAAAATAAAGTGCAAATGATTTCATAATCATTTTAAGCCATTTTAAATGCAAGTGATATAAAAATGTATGATTCCTAAAAGCTTTAAAATATTTGAATAAACTTACTTACAATTAGTTTCAACTCTTAATCATCATCTTGATTTTCATCTTACTTGACTCTTGATTTGGCTTTTTAATTCTCTTTTTTCTCTCTTCATCATCTTATAGCTCATTTCGACTCTTCATCAATATTTTGCTTCTTCGGCCTCAAAACACTTGATTCGCTAATATTCGGTAAAGTTGATCGTGCTAAAGTCTTTATGTCTTTGAGCTTCATATCTTTGAGCATTTTTTCTTCATTTGCATCATCAAAATCCTAATATCAACACTATTTTTTAAGTGTCTGGACCAATTATGTTGACTGTGCCACAGAAATTTCCATATGTACACATAATATATAACTTATCTTTCTTTTATACTATGTGAATTATCTTGTTTTAAAATTACCATATATTAATAATATACAGTGGCCATGAATCATGATGACTGGTTAATAGAATAGTTCTCAAATGGTCAGCATGTTGTGCTCTCAATTTCAATAAAATTAATGCAATGTCCACAAAAAAGAAATGTACTTTTATGTACTGAGGAGTTTAGATATTCTTTAGAAGATATAATCACTCCCTTTATTCCATACCCCTGATAATAATTTATAAAAATTATATTAAAAAAAAAAACATATAAGAAATTTTAAGTAGTCACGGGAGACCGACATATTATTTAGGATCAATTTAGAAGTGCTACTTAACTAGCATTTTTAAACTTATTATCAAGAGATTTCATATAAGCACCTCCTAAACGACGTACACTTAGATTAATAGAGAATCGTAATCCTTAAATAATTAATATAATAAGACTTTTTTTTTTATTATTATTCTTGATAGTCTTGGCTGCTGTAAGGGCTAAAAACTTCCAGGAGCCAATTGTTCTTCCTCCAAGATTTCCATCCCATTTCTTCACAAATCTCATCACTATGGTTAATGCTGAATGTGGAAATGCAATGCCTCTTGAAAAATCTAGTCGTTTTCTTCATTATTTCTATTTCTTTACTTGTTTGTTCAAGCATTTTTTCAACACTTGGAAGCTTAAATTTCTGATCAGCAAGTCTAGCCAACCATTTGCACCTTAGCTCAGCCGTGTGAAGATTTGATACACTCTCAATGTAACCCACAAAAGCCATGTTGGGTATCAATGGATGAATTGTGCCCCTGCCACATATCAACAATCATTTTATTAGTCATGGCAGTGTAATCATCTAACAATACAAGAAACTGTTGAATTAGATGGTATAAAAATCTTTTAGTCAGAGTGCATTAAATCATGACACTAATTTAGCGACGGAATATCAAAGAAATTATGGACGGATTAATTCATATCTATGACAGGATTAATTTACCTATATAAGGGCATGATTCCGGAAGAGTCGACGATTAGACTGGAAAAGGGTTTGGGTAATATAGATTGAAGCTTCTTCTTGCCATCATAGCCAGTAGCAAGAAGAACAACATCAGCTTCCAATTTGGACTTGTCTTCAAATTCAATTCCCCCGTTCCAAAACCACCATTTTGATGCTCTTTTGAACAATATGTTCCCCTTTTCTGCCTCAGAAAAGAAATTTTCTGGCAAGATTGCCATTTGGCATGATGCATAATCCTCCTCAAATGGATGATCTGGTTTCAGTCCAAATCTCTTAAGAGGTAGCTTCCACACCAAGTAAGACTCTATGAACTTGGAAATTGCTTTTCGCTGAAAATAATAACAATAATAATAATAATAATAATAATAATAATAATAATAATAATAATAATACATTAGTATTATTTTGTAATAATACTAAAATAAAAAAGAAAGAAGATATTTTTTGAATTTACCATGGGAGATAATAGGGCACATAGGGAGGTCCAGAGGAAGCCTAAGTTTGGCTTCTGATGGAGAAATTGAGAAGACCTTGTTGAATAAAACAAGAAAAAAGGCAATCCCCATATCCAATAAGATGGAACTGTCCAATGTAAAGTCCTTATCACCATTGTGCATGGCTTTCCATTTGGTCCTTCAATTGAGAAAGGCAATATAAAATAATTAAACCAAACATTTATATGTCAATTTTCCAACTAAAGAAAGTGACAAAATAATTAAGAATTTGAATTCAGAACTGAGTGCTCAACTTTTTATAATCTCTTATCATGCATATATTAATAATAATGAACAATTAATATTTAATTACATATAAAATTTTATTCAAAAATTATAAATTATAATTTATAAAAAATTCAGTACAAAATTTGCCTAAACACCGAATTCAACTCCAATAATTGAATCTCGTCTAGCATGTAATTAATTTTTAAATGGAAAACAAACATTAGTTGCCTAACTTGGAGGAAGAAGAAAAAAATTACAAGTGAAAATTGGTCATGTTGGATATTCTTAATATTCTTCAGGAAATTTGCTTATTCTTCTACTTCATTACCTTCACTGAAGTTTCTATGATAGACTTTGTAACTAGTCAATTCCATAAACAAATGTTCTTCCCTTTATTTGACATGAGCCTAGACAAATTATTGTGTTGTTAAGTCAAAGGCCAAGTGTCAAATCAACAAAAGAACAATTAATAAACAGATAAACAAAAGTAGGGAAGAAAGAAATGAAAATTTTGAGTCAAAATCGACTAACAAATAGCATATTGTCTTCTTCTTAGATAATTTAGTCACAGATACTTTTCTATTTTATAACTTTATTTTGGTTATTAACAAAATCATAATGGTCAACATATTATTTAGATTATCTTAATTTCTTGTATATATTGTATATATTTTTCCCTATGTTCCCATCTACATTTAAAAGAAATAGAAGAATGAAAAATAATAATAATGTTTTTATACAAATTGATGTGATAGTATTATATTTGTGCCTTATATTTTAAAATTTGACATTTTAAAAAGAAATGTTCTATTACATAATTTTACATGAGCGGAATTCGAACTTCAGATATACCTTGATTAGCCTCGGCGCACTCTACAGCCAAATCAATGGCAGACTTTTTGTAGCCGATAATTGCAACTTTCTTTCCTTGAAGGAGCTCTCTAGCTTCTTCTTTGTCAAGCTTTGAGTAATCCAATGAGTGCAAAACCTTTCCACCAAATATTTCTTCACCTTTGTTTGCTGGGAAACCTGGCATTCTTGGTATATCTCCATATTTTCCAATACACACCACAAGCAACTCGAAAGCATACCACTACATCATTAAATATTTATCAAAATATTAATAAGTATATTGTATATCTTTATTGATTCATTTTATAATCAAATAAAACAGCTATGAATTTAGTTAGATAAACTGTTTGACCCAAAAACCTAAACTTATAAATAATAGCGTAATATTAGTATTAAAGGTTAGTCTATATTATGAAAGCCATATGGATATATCAAGAGGCTTAGACAAAGATCCGAAAATAGTTGGATAGATTTAGTTATAAGATCATATAGATACCCAGAAGTCAAGACAAAGTACGAAAAATGACCAAGACTAATATTAACGAGACATAATGAACACGTGGGGTTCGAATACAGAACCTTGACCTTAATGAACATGTTAGATAGTATGAGAATTCAAAGAAGAACCTGAATGGCTTTATGTTGATTGATCTCCACGGCAACCTCCCATACAGGATAGTCTCTTAATAGAGTGCCATACTCTCCGGTGGTAGTGTCACTGTCACGGTCACCGGCAACATACCGAATTTGGACAACCTTTGAGCTAAATTGTATGTATTTCAATACATCGAAGTGTGAAGCATAGCCTTGCAAGTAATCCAATATCTCAACATGAGAAGGGAAGCTTGCATTATCCCTTTCGGGCCATGGATAATCCGAAAATTCAAAATCACATCTAGGGGTTTGGAGCTTGGTAGAACTAAATGAACAATGTTTCCATACACCCCCAATTGAATTTGTGGCCTCAAAAACCACTGGATCATAATGGCGGAGCTGTTTAGCAGCAGCAATACCACTGATTCCAGCACCAATGATCCCAACTTTTGAAGAATATTGAACATGGTTTTGTTGATCACTAGCCATATTTGCTCAATATGATATAGCTATTGCTTTGCTTGCTTGCTTGCTTATGAGTTTTATTTTGTGACATTTAAAGTGCAAGAGTGGTGCCCTATTTATAGGGGCAAGAGGGTGACTAATTAATTTTGATTCATTAACATTTATATTTTATTATAATTAAGTGAATATTGGTAGGTTCAATAGTAGTCCACGCGGTCATTTTCTGTATTGCTTTGTATATATTTAAACCTAATTGAAGTTAAAGATTTTGGTATTTGGTTCACATGCAAAACGTACACCAAGTCTCATTAAAATTTATTTCTTTCACTAACTAAAAATGAAAATGTTTGAGCTCTTAGGGACATAATCGAATTACTTTTCAAATATCTTAATAAAAAATTTGTCATCTAAATTCAAGTCTTAAGAGAGGTAAAGGATAAAAAATTATTTATTATTATTATTTGCATGATACAAGCATAATGATGCCTTGATCAATTTGCCATTTATTTCACATTATCCCTAATTAAATTTGCTTTGTTTATTTTCAAATAGTAGGTAATATGAGTCATTTATATGAATGGATATTTATTATATATACAGATTAGTTAGCATAAGACCAGACTTTAATTTGAATTCTTGTGTTCCCATATATAGTTTTATTTTATGCTTAATTATATTTGACTGTTATAAATCTTCAGCCCACGTCCCTGGTTGAGGTCAATGCATATAAAATTCTGAGACTATTAGAGGCCCACTTAATTGATTTATTAAAATCCACTGTAGCATGTGTTGCTTGGTTAGTAGGAGATTTTATTTTTTTTTAAAAAAAAAACTTTCTTGAAAATTCCGCCGCCAAACAATCTTTTTCAGGCTTAAATGAAACAGGTAAAATTCATGACTGTCCTAAACTCTTACAAGAAACACATTCTCTATATTCAAACCCAAGACCTGAAGGTCAGATCATGAACCTTACACCACCAAACCACGCCCTTTTGAAATTTGTTTGGACAATAATGACAAAATGGTATTCAAAATTATGTAATTTTGGTTTTTTTTTTTTTTTTTTTTTTTTTTTTTTGTAAAAAAAGGTTTCTTAACATTCAAAATTAGGTAGTTTTGATTATTATTTTGTCATTATTTTTCAACCGCTACGTACAAATATCATTTTTCTACAAGCAATGCATTATATAATTCGCACTCTGATGACCCACTATGTAATTTTGAGTACTATTTTATCATTGTTTTATCATCTTTTTATACAATTATTATTTTACTATATTTTAATGCTACTTTCACAAAATTTAATTTGCAAAATTTTGACAAAACACATAAAAATAATAAAATATATTTTATTTTTATATGCAACTAAACTGGATAAAAAATTAATCCTTCTAATTCATTTTTCACATATACCAAAAATACCAACAATAATATTTATAAAGCAGTGAACATATTAGTCCTTTCATAAATTTATATCAAAGAATCATTATTGATACTCAACTATTGATAATTTTCTTAATCACGATCTTAAAGTAATTAATATCAGGTTAATTGTGTCAAGTCAATACAATTAGTCAAATGCATGTCTGTTTCTCTCGTATTTTCTGAGAAGGTAATGAGGTCGTACGTTGATCATTTAGCTATGCTTGGATCTGATGCTCCTTCTTCCCTCTTGCCTTTTTTGCATAAAAATGTACAAGATTTTCCTAACTATCGCTTTCATTAATTTCTTTATTTTTGTTGTTATTATGGATTGGCTACATGTTGGTACTCTTTTCTTGATCGGATATATCGATTGAGATTTTAACGAGACTAATACATTTTAATCCATGTTTTAAGTCCTTTCTTGTTTGCTTTTAGAATTTGATTTGATTTAATTTGATTTTTTACTTTTTATTTTAATATATTACTCTCAATGAGATTTGTCTGGCTCATAATTAAACATGTCTTTGGGTGTCAATTCAATTGGAACGTAAGGTCTTACTTTGAAGCTCGTCTATTGTCGAGATAAAAAAAAAATAAAAAAATCAGAGAATTGTCAAATTTGGTTGTTATAGACTATAACTAAAAAGAATATTACTTTTTTTTTATTATTATTGGAAGCATCACATATTTGGATGATAAAAAAATTGTATAAAACTTTGTTCTGAAAGATTTACGTGGGATGAGTATAGGGGTTTGAGTGTAGGGGTTTTTTTGGGGCCATATGCGAAAAAATTAGCGATGACTTGTTAAATATTAGATATAGTTTTAGAAAAAAAAATTATATTATTTGTTTGGAAAATAAGAAAATCAAGATAAATGTTTACTAAAATATAATAACTTCAATAATTTCAATAATTCTATACAACAATTAACTAATCAATTAGAGAAAAGTATAATAATAACTTTGTAATACACTTAAATATATAGGCACAAATTTTTATGAGATCTTATATTTGAGATGAGGCCCCAGGAATCGCTTAAGTTGGCTAAGGGTCGAGCCACCTATAGATGAGCTTACCGATGACGTGATAGGACCGTCCACTGATATTTTGAAATATATATATGCATTAAGTTTGAAACTAACCAATAAATATGAAAAGAGAAAATTAGTAATTAACACATTACATATATTTATTGGATAAGTTAATTAGACAAATCTCATATAAGTATTTTCACTATGTGAATTACGCGTGGACACTTGGGGTTATTAGATAAAAATATACGAGAGCTCAAGGCTCCATTTAATAATGTGATATTGTAATTTAAAAGCTATAGATAATATAAATTGGAAGCTCTAACTGTGAAATAAGTGCTGATAATGATGGTAAGTATGAATTTCAAAATTAATTATTTGACAAAATAATAAGGATCATTTTTTTTTCATTAAATAATTAGGAAGTAAAATTACCTTTTCTTATAAACCACAATTACACACTTTTGTGACATAAATTAAAGATGCATGATATTTAACAAATAGAGATAAATTTCAACCATCGCTAGCGAAGACGTGATATAATATTTTTTTAAAGTTCAAAAAATTAAACTTAGATGATTTATGTAGGCTTGTTTATAAGCAGAGTTGGTCATGAGGCCCCATATTTTTTTTTTAAAGAACTAATGGCCATAATGGTCCCAATTTTTTATTAAAATATTATATTATGGTTTTGTTGAAAAAATATTATATCATTATTAAGTACGTTAAAATATAAAAATAATCTCGCGCTTCGTGATCGTGAATACCAGGTCAGCTTGATAATTTATAAGTTCTTGTTATGTGCTAATCACTTTAAACTATCAATTGTAATAGAAAGAAAAGAGTAATACTAATTGTAAAATTAAAATATCTCTGAAAATTATTTTATTATTAAAAATTAAAAGAAACATATAATAATATAAAAACATAATCTTTTATTAAATAAGAAACCTATTAATTTAATATGTGTCACATAATTTCTATAATAATTTTTTATTATAAAATTATAAATTAAAATACTCTAAAATTATTTTTATTTTAAAATTATAAAATTAAAATAAGAAACTTATTACGATATAAAAATAGAATATCCAATTTATTATTAAATTATAATATTAAAAATATTTTTTAAATTTTTTATTATTAAATTGTATAATTAAAATAATTTTTTTTTTACAATATAAAAATATAATCTCTGATTAAAATAAGAAACTTATTAATTTAATTAAATAATTAATAATAAATAAGAAACCTAATATAAAATTAAAATATAATCTCTTATTAAAATAAGAAACCGATTAATTTAATACGTGACTTAAGCTCTATAATTAATTTTTTATTATTAAATTATAAAATAATATCTCTAAAATTAATTTTTTATTTTAAAATTATAAAATTAAAATGATAATAGCTAAAATAAAAAACTTATTACAATATAAAAATAAAATATCATATTTATTAATAAATTATAAAATTAAAATATCTCTATAATTTTTTTTATTAAATTATAAAATTAAAATAAGAAACCTATTATAATATAAAAACATAATCTCCTATTAAAAATATATATTAATTTAACTAATTAATAATATAATTTCTTATTATTAAATTATAAAAATAAGTCCCATTAAAAAAACATATAATACATAATCTCTATAATTAATTTTTTATTACCTATTATAATAAAAAAGATATATTGTAATCTCTTATTAAAATTAAAAAACATACGTGATACATAATCTTTACAATTAAATTTTTATTAGTAACTTATAAAATTAAAATAAAAAACCTATTACAACATTAAAATATAATATTTTACTAAAATAAAATAAATAAATAGCAGTCGTCCACAAAAACTAGTCAATTTTGTAGTTTTTGGGTGTATTGTTATTTGTTATTTTATTTTAAATTATTTCTATAAGTTTTTTCCTAATTTTTTTTATTATTATTGTGTTCCATGATGCAGACTATAATTATCAGCTCTTACATATTGACAAGCAAGACTTCAAGTTCGATAAGAAAATTTAAACTTAAATTGAATAAATTATATTAAATTTCATTAGAATTCATCCGAAAAAAATTTAAATATTTTAAAATGATTTATAATCAGGAATATATTTTCAAATGAGAGAGTAAGATAAGAGAGAAACTCTAATGTAAATTAGAAATATTATTTGAGAATTGATAGATAAACAAAGAATAATATAAATATTAAGTGTAATTAAATCAATTGTCTCATTTAAACTATAAAATCAACTAAATCCAGATCATTTATAAGATTAATAGCTAAAATATTATTAATATTTTTGATATAATATGAAATTATAATTAAAGATGTAATCAACCCACACAAAGAGCGGATCATATACTAATAAGAGGAAGTTTAAGATACTCCTAGAATCCTATTGTGTGTGTATATATATCCATCCTCACCTACCGGATTCTTTTTCATAGAGTCGTTCAATTGTATTGCATATCAAAAAAGATTTTTTCTCAAATTCCACATTTGCAGTCTCTGTTTGGGCTGAGGGCTCTTCGTCTGTCTTTCGCTTGGGAAAAAAAAAAAAGATATATCTGGGAAACTAAGGAAGAAATTGCAAGGAAAGTTGTGGGAGTTACTTGGAAAGTGGATTTTTGTTAAAAATGCATGCATGTATAGAAATTAAAATCATGGTCTCCATGACTATGATAAAAGACAAATGTGATGAATTTGTCCAATTAGTAAAAGTTATCTTCATGGGTCTGTTAGTTTGAAAGTTGAAAATTGTCTTCCGCTTATATTCAAAATTAGACTAATTAAGATCAATTCTCAACCGATCTGAGATATTTTTCTCAACATTCCTCTGACATACAGAACAGCCTTTTAAATGGTCCGCGTTGATAGATAGTGTTAACATAATCTTACATAAGTCTATATCTAATATAATGTTGAAATCCATGATCATAACTCAACCCAAAAGAAGATAATCTCAATTTTTAAGTTAGGTTTTAGGTTGAATTAGGCCTATAAATTTCAAGAATGGATATTTCTTTTCATAAAGTAATTAATAATTATATTACTTTCTAGATAGTTTAAGTAGTTCAAGCAACTTGTTTCTCACTCAGTGCAATTTCCTGACAGTGTTGGCAATGTGTTTTTTGGATAATGATGTTCTTCAAGTCCAAAATTTTGTGCGGAGTCCATTTAATTGAAACTTTGTTTAAAATTGACGCACTCGGTCAGACTGGAAACATGACCTCAGATGATTTAGGTGTTTGATAAACAGTTGTAATTATAATTTTGAAAATTAATGTGATTTTATCATAAAGTTATTTGATAGGGGAACTCATCTAGTTTAAGGGAGAATTATTAATTATATATTCAATGTTTTACATGTTATAAAAAAATATATAAATTTTGAAACTTAATTTATTCACCAATCCATTCAAAAATTGAAAAGTATCTCAAATTTAGGTACGCGATTTAAAAGTGTATCAAATATTAAGTATATATCTGATATATAATAGGTGGATGTTTAGTACAAAAATGGATCGGTGAATAAAATTTCAAGATTTATTTATTTTTTATATCGTGATAATTTCCGTTGCTTGAGAATCGATTGACAAATAAAATAGTGAAAGCTCAAATGAGAAGAAAAAATAATAAAAAAAAAATAAAACAAGAATAAACATACAACTTAAGTGAATGGAATAAGTTAGAAAGAAACTGAGAAATTTCCGAGCGAATAAAGCATATTCTCATTAAATAAATTTTTTTACACCTTCTATCTAAAATCATTGTTTTATTAAGTTCATTATTTCATGAAGCCGGTGAGTAAAGAAATATTATTTCTGTTATGGTTTAAAAAAATGATTGAGAACATAATAAAAGTAAGGAATATCATATGTGTAAGCATATGATTAAAAATGTACGATGATCAAATGATGATTCATAACCAGTGACATGTAAATTTTTTATGTTAAAAAAATTGTGGTGTATTTTTTAATATTCTAATATTGAGCAAAAACTAAAATTATTAATTTTTACAAAACTTTGTTTCTAAAAGAAGAAGAGAAGAAGAATTCTCAAGTTTAATAAAATATTTAAGTCTATGCCTTGTAAAAAATAAGAGAATTTTAATGCCTTCTTTAGTTTATGTCTAGATCATATATAAATTAATGAAAATTTTATTAATATATAGATAATCATTGATTTGAGCCCAAAAGTGATGAAAACAATGCTAGAATTATGTCTAGGGGTGGAGCCATTTATATGGGAGTGGAGGCAATTGCCACCACTCAATCCGAGAATTTATTAGAATACATCATATATAAATTAATGAAAATTTTATTTTATTAATGAGATAATTTTAATTTGCCCCCTAAAATAAAAAGTATCTAACATTTTTTTTTTGGTGAAAAGTCAATCGAAAAATTTATTAAAATGCATTATATAAATTAATGAAAATTTTATTTTGTTAATGAAATAATTTTGATTCTCTATCTAAATAAAGAATATCTAACACTTTTGGTGAAAAATCAAAGTTTACCTTCTTGTGATCAATTTTCTAGTTATGCCACTAAATATGTGTGGAAATTACGAGAATAAAACTTATAAATTAATAATTATATGAATTCTTTATTTATTCACATCATTGTATAGAACTCAATACCTACTACATAGAGTAAAGATATCCTGACCAAATGAAATAGCACTTGTTAACAATAATTATCGTATTTTGTTCATGATTAATAAAATATTTAAAAATTATATTTTGATTAAAATATAATTTTATTATCTTATCACTGATCAAATCATAATATCAAATAACACCTCATCTCAGTACTTTGCATTTAAAGTATGAGAAAATCTACAATACAACGGAGGTATTACGTCATTCATGCAACAATCCAATAATCAATTGTCACGAGTGTTAAATTATTAAAAAAAAATTAAAAATATGAGTATTAAATCATATGTGTTATTTATTAATTTATTGATGATATCACGTCATTCATATCCCGTTATATTAAAGAATTACTCTTATACAGAGAGATGGAAACGGTCCATGACACGTGCTTTGACCACTCTATTAGTAAGTCAGAGGGCTTGGCACCATATCCACGTGTTATCTTTGTACCATGCAAAGTGAGAGATTCAATAGTGATTTGTCACAATCGGCCATGCAGCGATTGACTCCTCTTCATGTGATAAAATAATCTCCAAAAGAGTCACTTTTAGATTTTAAGAAAAAAAAATTGAAAAAAAAAACCCAAAACTAAATAAAGTTTTATTATTATTATTTTTATTTATTGATGGGGATTTATGCGACTAATGCATCTGAACAGCTCGGCAAGGGCAGAGAGAGAATTCTCCTCATCCGGGGGACCCATGTTCAGAGTGTTGGACAATTATGACCCATAACGTCACTATTTGTATAAATCATGGTGTTGTTGTACAAATTAACTATGTGACATAGGAAATTACTCTCTTTTATCATTTGTGATTAGATCACCAAGATGTATAAATGATAGGAGGTCCATATGATTAGCTCATGGATTGAGATGATATGAGACCGTATCAATCAATAAAGGTTTTATCATTAAATATCCCTAATCGTAATATTATCGAGATTGGACATCGATAATGCGGAATAGACTAGTATTATACTTGTGCGCGTTGTGAGGGCATAACGACATAGTTCTCATATATTTGGGTATAGGATACTCATGCAAGTGTAGTAGGAGGTTGTGTTTTACCGATGGTACGGAAAAAAGATTCGCTCTGGATAGACCCATCGGAATTCCATTGGTAGTATTACTATGTGTCTATGGAAGTCTGAATCAGGGTAGGTGTATTTGGTCTTAACCTGAGACTTGCACCGCTAATACTTGCGACAATCAATGTACTTTGGTTTTGGTCGTCCAGGGCTTTAACAGGTTTTGTGTACGCCTCTTCTGGGTATATTGAGAATCGTAGTGTATTGGGTGTGATGTCGAGATGGAAGTATCACTCCAGTAATAATGGAGATGATGATCACGTAGGATACGAGACTCGTTCTCTTATATGCTGCAGTTATCGGGATATTATGACTAGGTCATGTTTATCCGATTATAGAGACTAGTTACCAGAGATCCGATATGTGCTTCGTACGGGGCATACATAAATCCAGCCCCAGACCTAGCACGTGACATCCGATACTGGATCGAAATACGCAATACTACGTATACTACGCCTGATATAGATCACATATTCCCGTAAGGATATTTATGGAGAATTGGGTAGGCATGTCGCTTTTCTAGAAGCCAACCTTGTCTTGTAAATTGGTATAAACGTAGTACTAGGTACGTACGTGCTCGGATAGTCCGACGACCGGATTTACTGCCAACATATCCGGGGATCTCATGGGTCGCTTCCCGAAGATTCGCCGATGACGTATGACTCGCACTTTATTAATCTGGGATTAATTAATGATGAGAGAGAAAATTAATATAGGATTAATTACGGAGATATTTTATTTGGGATAAAATATTAATTAAAGAGAGATAACGATTAATTGGAATTAATCGATAAAATAAAATATTTATATATTATACGAAATTGGATTTCGACGCGGAATTGAAATTAGATTTTAATTCGGGCGAACGAGTTAATTTAGAATTAATTCGTTAGCGACGTGAATAGTGATTTTGCTAGGCATAATTATTTAATTACGTCGCAACGGAAAATTCGTTAATTTGTAATTAGCGAACCCGAGCCCGGGAGTGTTTGCGAGCGCACTCGCATTTCGAATTCAAGTGCGACCCGCAAGTCACATCAAGCGTCAAATCGCTAGTCACATCAAGCGTCAAATCACTTGTCACTTTGAGTGATGTGACAACTTGTCACTTGATTGATTGAGTGATGTGAATAGATGATGGAAGTGATTGGCATAGTTGCCTTTGACTTTTTGGAAAAGCAAAAACGGTATATGTTTATTTGTTTTTTGAAAACAAATAACTAATACACTTTTTTGTAACACACCATCACATTCTCTCTTCTCTTTCTTCTCTCCCATTCACATCCAAGGGGCTGAATTTTTCTCTTCCTTCACAGCCTACTGCCGTGAGCCAAGGAGAAGCAATTGCTGATTTTTGTGGCAAAAATCAAGAGTGCTAGCACACAATGGAGACATAAAAAAGGTGATAGGGAAACCCACTTGTGAGCTTGGAATCACCATTGGAGAAGCTTGGAGCTTGGAAGATGATCCATGGCCGAATTTTTGGAGACCAAAAACACTCACTGCCGAGAGCTCAAGGAGGGCGGAAAAGAATTTTTGTTCTTCAACGCATCGCCTCAACCGATCGATGTAAGTATTCCGCAACTTATTCGTGTATTCACATGTTGTTTCTTGCTTGTTATTCGATCCTCGGGATCGTAGAAACTCCAACAATGGTATCAGAGCGAGTTAAAAGCATGAAACTTGATTTAGGGTTAAAATTGGGTAAAATGTATTTGAGCATGATTTGATGAAATTGGATGATTGAGTATGCTTAAATGTAGTTTAATTGAAGTTTGATTGGATCAATTTCATGAAAATTTGTTTGGAATAATTTTCCCCAAAAATCATGGCTTGGCCGAATGATGACATAGCCCTAATGTCTTTGTATTTTTTGATTTTGATTCATTGGATGAGTTGGAATCATGTTGGGAAAGTTGATTGTGGACTTAATTGGATTAAAACCGAATCGATTTGTAAAAACCCCTAATTGCCGAGACATGAAGCATGTAAAATGGGTTTGATTTTTTGATTCAATTGTGTTGGACACTAATTGATGATAATGAGCATAATTTATTAGGCTAATTGATATTTTGGAAATGTTAATTTGGGTAATTAATTATGTAATGCACTTTGGTTAATTAAATTATGAAATTGGATTTTTGGAATTTAATTATGTTTGGCTAATTTTGGAAATTGAGCTTAAAAGTTGTAAATGGGCTATTTGGGCTTGGTTGTACCAATATGGGTTTAGGCTAAATTGGTTGGATCCAATTGAGCCCAAAACCGTTTCCATAAAGTCCAAATACGACTAATGGACCTTTAAATTTTTAATTGGGCCTAATGGGCCTAAATTGATTTCTAGGCTTATGAGGTTATTCCTTGATTGGGTTTTGGTTATTGGGTTTGACCCAAGTTGACCAAAAGTCCACGCCTTAAAGAAATGAATTAAAAGCTCATTGGACTTTAATTAAATTAACATTGGATGTTAATTGATGAGTGGTAAATCTATCACTATTTCCCACTCATTTAACCTAATATTTTGTATAGTTTCTTGAGTTTTGTGAATATTTTGATGTGTTTTATGTTATTTTGTAGATAAAAAAAGTTTCAGGACATTCTGGAGGTGATTTGGGCCAAAGCAGTGAAAATTGGACGAAAATGGCATTTTGGTAATTTCCTGTGTGGCGACGCCTAACGTGCGCCGAGTCCACGTGTCAGAATCTGAGAAAAGTTTGACTTTGCTAATGTGCGCCGTACCACGTGTCACCATCACAGCCGATCTGCTAACATGCGCCGTGCCACGTGTCAGCATCCTACGGTGCCGATAGTCACCATCGCCACGTATGCCACGTGTCACTCCACGTCATTGCCACATCATCAGCCACATCACCAGGTTGGCCAAGTCAAACTGCCACCTCACCGCCACATCATGATCAGCCAATCAGGAAGTGCCACGTGTCGCAATCCTACGGTGCCGACAGTCCATTTCCCATGTGTCGCCACGTCAGCGCCATGTCAGTATCAATTATTGGCTATCTAATCCTTATCTGACACGTGGTGGATAAGAATCTAGCCGACCAATCAGAAGTCGCCACGTGTCACAATAATTGAGTCTCCAACAACCTCGCCACGTGTCACCTTATCACCTTATCCAGAATCTCAACCGACGAACCACAACGTGCCACGTCCACATAACTGGCGTCGCGACGCAAGCTGGGCGTTGCGACATGTGACCCTTGCGGATGCCTATAAATAGAGCGCGAAATTTCAGTTTCAGATGCACCACTCTATCTCATCTCTTTGATGTAAAGAGATAGTTTCTCTCTCTAGTTTCTTTTAGTTTTTTTAGTTTTGTAAATAATTTTAATTACGTTCTGTAATAATAGTAATTTACTTTTTTACTTTTTATAGTTTTTACTATTCACCATGATGAGGTAACTTCCCCAGCTTGGGTGAAAGGTAATTCTTTTACTGTTACTATTTAGATTAATCTCCCTTAAAAATAATATATTCACTATTTAAAATATGGACTTAAAAAGGATACCGCCAGATTGGTCGGTTGGTAAATCATTTTAATCTGGTTTAAACCTGACTAATAAAGGATACCGCCAGATTGGTCGGTTGATAATTAAATTTTCTTACCGCCTATATGGCTGGTTTATTTTGGTTCCGCCTTTATGGCTGGTTGGACTTAATTCGACTTAATCAGGTTACCGCCTATATGGCTGGTTGGTAAAATAATCACAAGTTAATATATTATATTAAGGGAGATATCTAAATAGTAAATAGTAAAAGTTGATCACTTTACCTTAGTATTTTATTTTATTTTACTTTTCAGCTTTTACTTTATGTCTTTTACTTTTCAGTATTTTTACTTTATGTCTTTCACTTTTAAGTTTTTACTAGCCCTAGTTATGTGTTAGTTATCTGGGTTTGTGATGAATTCTAATATCACCAGTTTATAGGGGGTTATTTTATAGTTTGGATAATTTAAAGGTTTACTTATTAAGTCTTAAGCTTAATGCTTCTTGTTGTCTGATCACTAATAAGATTGATGTGGTAAATCTAAAACGAACTAGACATAGAGATTTTAGGTTTCAGCCTTAGACTTAATAGCCCACGATCTTCCTTGAGGATAGATAACCCTTTAATAGATTTCCTTACATGATAGACATATACCTGTCGGGCGGGGGTAGCCATAATTGGAACTTAAACTTAATGAATCCAGATAATTTGCTTGACATAGACATATGGTTCAATTGGGTTAAACAGGGTATTTGCGTCTGACCATTGACAGAGACTTTTGCATAATTTCGTATTCCAGGTTAGTAAACTGATTTATTACACAAACATAAAATAATCACTTCATCTTTTAAAAGATATTAGAAAGATTCACAACCCTAGATCTTTGTGTCTTTTGTTATTTTCCTTAGTATTTTATTTTATTTTATTTTAATTAAGGAAAACCACATTCAACCAATCAAACAATCATTCTCTTCTCCATTTAATTAGATATTTGTAAATAAATAGATTCAACAATTAATAACAACAGTAGGAATTAAGTCCTCGTGGGATCGATATTTTTATACTACTTGAACGATACGTGCGCTTGCGTTAGACGCGTATGTTTACGCCAGTCAAGTTTTTGGCGCCGTTGCCGGGGACTTATTTTTCTTGAGTTATTAATTTTGAAGCTATCTAATTTACTTGTATCTAATTTTCTTTATTTTTATCTGTAATTTTTATTTCTTTCTTTTGTTTCAGGTGATTGAAAAAAAATGGAACATTATTGGGAGATTGAGAGATCACGAGCTTTACTAGAAGATACACCCCAAATCTGGGAGCAACAGTCCGGTTTTCTGAGGCCTGTTGTCCAGCCCAACAATTATCACTGGATGCCAGAACCAAGCAATACCACATTTTCTCAATAAAACGCAATGAGGAGACGTGACATATGTAATGGCAACCACCCTAGAGATTATTGCGAATACAACTACCATCCAGGGTGGCAGAGCTGTCAAGATCCTTCATGGTATGACGAGCCATCAAATTTCACAGAACCATATTTTCCATCTTATCCACCATCTACCTATGATCTTCATCAACAACCAGAACCATCAGAGGAAGATCAATTGCTAAACATGCTCAACGATATGTTCAAGAAACGAAAAGAAAAGTTGGATACAATGCTTGAAACAAGCTAGAATCAATTTGAAAGTATTCAGAGACAATCAGAATTCATTCAGAGGATGACAGATCAAATGAGACAATTCACAGAAAACCAGAACTACATACCTCAAGAACCAGTTTCAGATGACACTGATGAAGCATTCGAGTACCAATCATTTCACAATGATACTTCAACAGAGGAGGAGGCTGAGCAGTATCAACAACCAGAGGTATCAGTTCAGGAGCCCGAACCGGAAAAGTCTCAATTTGACTTTTATTATTCAGATTCTGACGAGGATGAAGCTGATCCGATTGTACCAACTGCACCAACAATGGAGGATCAAACTTTCAATCCTCAAAATGAAGATCTTGGAGCATGCTTTACCATGATATTTGAAGAAGATCTATCTGAACCATCCATTCCAGTCGTATCAGAGGATGAAAACCTAATGTCAGAAACATCTTTGCATCCTCAGGTTGACAATTTTGAAGCATGTATTTCACAGATGATAGATGAAGAGCTGAATACAAAAATTTTACAATACATATGTGAAGAAAATGTGGAGCAAGAAACAGAGCAAATGGATGAGCAAAACTCTGACATTAATAAAGATCCAGAACATTCAGGAGAAATATCGCTGTTTTGAGGAGTACAAATCAAAGACATCGCCCAAAAGCTTGACAGAATGGAACTCCCATTCCGAGTCAAGCACCATACGAGACCTCCTGATTTTCTTTCTTTCTTTGCAAGAACCACTGGAACAACAAGGAGCAAAAAAGCGGCACGAGCACTGAATAAGACAAAACTCTTTTTGCCATTTTACCTTTGGAAGAGACCATTTAAAAGCAACGCTCACGGGATTGTCTTTAATCGGACATCCAAAACGACATTGAAACCTCCTTGACATATGGATTTCAGTCACGTCTGGCTGAAGATGAAAAATTTAGTTCTAGCAGGGAGGCAACCCATGTAATTTGTTGTAATTTCAGTTTTCATATTTTGTGTATACATGTTGTAGAGTTTTTTTTTTTGTGTGTTATTTTTGTAGGGAAAAGCACAAACAGAGCATTTTAAGACAGAATGAATGGTGTTTGGCAATCACAAAGATGAGAAACAATTCATTAGCAATGGTTGAGTAAAGAATTAATTCTTGAGACGCATCCTAATGAATTTATACCAAACGAGTGGCGTATTGCGTACACATTTCGGTTGCCTTAATTATTGCTTTGATTCGCTTTTCTGTTGTAATTATCTTTATTTTCATAGAAAGGATCCATAATTTTTAACCTTTCACGATTCATTTTGTTGTTTAGCAAACAAACGTCCTCTGGAAGATACTAGTGCTATTATTACTTACCCCTTTTCAGATACTATAAATTCAGCCCGTCATTGCACTTTTGAAGGCATCCAGAGTTGAGAAAGAAATACATAAAAAATGGAAGCCACTTCAAGAAGACGAGTTGAAAACATCTATGTGTTGCGGTAGTAGTGTATGTGTTAAACCACAATACGTAGAAGCAGCACAGGAATTTGGTCGAGTCTTAGCTGCAAGGAATATGCACTTAATATATGGCGGAGGCAATCTTGGACTAATGAGGATCGTTTCAAAGGCTGTACAAGAGGGAGGCAGTCATGTTTTGGGAATCATCTCAAAACCCTTGGCAGAGGCAAATCTTATTGAACCATCAAACGGAGAGGAACTGATCGTGCCAGGTATGTCTGAACGACTAGTGGACATGATTAATCGTGCTGATGCTTTTATTGCTTTGCCAGGTGGCTTGGGTACATTGGAGGAAATTTTTATAGTGCTATCTTGGGCAAACCTGAACATACACCCGAAACCGCTTGGACTGCTCAACGTTGATGGATTTTATGATTTTCTTTGTGTGTTTCTTGATGATGCCCGGAGAAATGAGTTCGTGTCAAAACCTATGAAAAAACTCCTTTTTACTGCCAGAACTGCTCCGGATCTAATAGACCAACTCATAGCCTATGAACCACGAGTTGACCCTATCTTTTCAAAGATAAATTGGTCCGAGGACAATCGTGGTAAGAGACGTCGGATTAATCTGGATCTTAACCTTTAATTTCCTGTAGAATTTCAGCTAACCAGGTACGACCTTCTTAACTCTCATGTTACTGTTTAAGACATTGAGGACAATGTCTCATTTAGGTTTGGGAGAAAGAATTAGTTGATCAGTACCTTATTTTTAGTTTGTGTTATTTTCATTTTTAGTCCAAAATTTTTCGAAAAATACAAAAAAAATTGAAAAAATTGAAAATTTTTCAAAAATTACAAAAATATTTTGCGTTTTTGTTTTTATTTTGACTTAAAATGTGAAATTGGTAAGAGATAGCTGAGTAAGGAGTTTCCAATCTTGAGACGTATCTCAAACCATTTTTGAAACAAGTTAATTTTTGTTTATTTCCTTTTGAATTATTTAATTTGTGAATTCTCCATAAAACGGACTAAAATGGATCTTCATATGTTCAGTTAGCAGATATTATCAACATGCATAAGTAACATACAGACATGAACTAAAATTGAAAAGTTTGTAATATTCAGTGCTCTAGTTTAATTGGAGGAAGTATCTCAAAAAGCAATGGAGTAAAAAAAAAATGTCTGAGATCCGAGTTATTAAGTCTGTAAATGTGTTTTAACACCTAGTGCCCTAAAACCAACTGGTTTGGGAGTCACTGGCTCAAAGCCCGCTACATGGATCAAAGATGCTGCAAAAATATAAATATCTGAAGTCTGAGTAATTAAGTCCGTAGGGGTGTCTTAACACCTGGTGCCCTAAAGCCAACTGGTTTGGGAGCCACCGACCTAACACTCGTTACATAGATGGAAGATATTATATATAAATAAAAAATAGAAGAGAAAAATCAAAGAAAAAATCAGAAAAATGAGAAAAATTATTCCATTGCTGCAAAAAGGTGTGAATTCTGATAAAAATTTAGGACAAAAATATTACTCTCTTATCAACTGCACTTATGACTGTTGTGGGCAAAAATGAGTTGTTTAATATTATGTTATCTGTGTATATGGAGAATGGTAAAAAATAATCGGAGAATTTACTTATTCTGTAATTTAGAAAGAAACAAAACAACTAGTAACTTGGAGTAGAAGTTTCACCTGATTAGTTACTAACTTCTTTATTCTCTTTTCGCTTGTCTTTTTCTTTTGTGTGCATTAGTTTTACTACCTTTTTACTTTTATAAAATGTTTGTGGGTATCATTACTGTAAACCCTCACGAGACTACAACTCGTCCACTAGGGACACATAGGGGTTTAAAGGCTTGTTGCATACGCTAAATGCAACCGTGATCCCTATGAAAGTGGCTTAGTTAAATTTTATTATGTTATTTTATTCTATGTTTTGCTCGAGGACTAGCAAAATGTTAGGTTTTGGGGTGTGATGAGTGGTAAATCTATCACTATTTCCCCACTCATTTAACCTAATGTTTTGTATAGTTCTTGAGTTTTGTGAATATTTTGATGTGTTTTGTGTTATTTTGTAGATAAATTAAGTTTCAGGACATTCTGGAGGTGATTTGGGCCAAAACAGTGAAAATTGGACGAAAATGGCATTTTGGTAATTTCCCGCGTCGCGACGCCATGACCTTCAGCGTCGCGACGCCTAACGTGCGCCGAACAGTGCTAATGTGCGCCGGGTCCACATGTCAGAATCTAAGAAAAGTTTGACTTTACTAACGTGCGCCGTGCCATGTGTCACCATCACAGCCGATCTGCTAACATGCGCCGTGCCACGTGTCAGCATCCTACGGTGCCGACAGTCACCATCGCCACGTGTGCCACATGTCACTCCACGTCATTGCCACATCATCAGCCACATCACCAGGTTGACCAAGTCAAACTACCATATCACCGCCACGTCATCATCAACCAATCAGGAAGTGCCACGTGTCGCAATCCTATCGTGCCGACAGTCCTTTTCCCACATGTCGCCACATCAGCATCAATTATTGGCTATCTAATCCTTATTTGACACGTGGCGGATCAGAATCTAGCCGACCAATCAGAAGCCGCCACGTGTCACAATAATTGAGTCTCCAACAACCTCGCCACGTGTCACCTTATCACCTTATCCAGAATCTCAACCGACGAACCACAGCGTGCCACATCGACATAATTGGCGTCGCGACTCGAGCTGGGCGTCGCAACGCCCGACCCTTGCTGATGCCTATAAATAGAGCGTGAAATTTCAGTTTCAGATGCACCACTCTCTCTCATCTCTTTGATGTAAAGAGAGAGTTTATCTCTCTAGTTTCTTTTAGTTTTTAGTTTTTTTTTTAGTTTTGTAAATAATTTTAATTACGTTCTGTAATAATAGTAATTTACTTTTTTACTTTTTACAGTTTTTACTATTCACCATGAGGAGGTAACATCCCCAGCTAGGGTGAAAGATGATTCTTTTACTGTTACTATTTAGATTAATCTCCCTTAAAAATAATATATTAACTATTTAAAATATGGACTTAAAAATGATATCGCCAGATTGGTCGGTTGGTAAATCATTTTAATCTGGTTTAAACCTGACTAATAAAGGATACCGCCAGATTGGTCGGTTAGTAATTAAATTTTCTTACCGCCTATATGGCTGGTTTATTTTGGTTCCGCCTTTATGGCTGGTTGGACTTAATTTGAATTAATCAGGTTACCGCCTATATGGCTGGTTGGTAAGATAATCACAAGTTAATATATTATATTAAGGGAGATATCTAAATAGTAAATAGTAAAAGTTGATCCTTTTACCTTAGTATTTATTTTATTTTACTTTTCAGCTTTTAATTTATGTATTTTACTTTTCAGTATTTTTACTTTATGTCTTTTACTTTTAAGTTTTTACTAGCCCTACTTATGTGTTAGTTATCTGGGGTTGTGATGAATTCTAATATCACCGGTTTATAAGGGGTTATTTTATAGTTTGGATAATTTAAAGGTTTACTTATTAAGCCTTAAGCTTAATGCTTCTTGTTGTCCGATCACCAATAAGATTGATGTGGTAAATCTAAAACGAACTAGACATAGAGATTTTAGGTTTCAGCCTTAGAATTAATAGCCCACGATCTTCCTTGAGGATAGATAACCCTTTAATAGATTTCCTTACAGGATAGACATATACCTATCGGGCGGGGGTAGCCATAATTGGAACTTAAACTTAATGAATCCAGATAATTTGCTTGACAAAGACATATGGTTCAATTGGGTTAAACTGGGTATTTGCGTCTGACCATCGACAGAGGCTTTTGCATAATTTCGTGTTCCAAGTTAGTAAACTGATTTATTACACAAACATAAAATAATCACTTCATCTTTTAAAAGATATTATAAAGATTCACAACCCTAGATCTTTGTGTCTTTTGTTATTTTCCTTAGTATTTATTTTATTTATTTTAATTAAGGAAAACCACATTCAACCAATCAAACAATCATTCTCTTCTCCATTTAATTAGATATCTGTAAATAAATAGATTCAACAATTAATAACAACAGTAGGAATTAAGTCCTCGTGGGATCGATATTTTTATACTACTTGAACGATACATGCGCTTGCGTTTACGCGTATGTTTACGCCGGTCATTAATCGAGCTTTGAGACCCGTAACGATTAAATTTGGAATTTAAGTCGTAAAGGTTCGTTAATAAAGTGTAATATTTAATTTGGAATTAAATAGCGAATTAGTATTAAATGCAAACTGAATTGGATTTAATTTTGTAGTTTAATATAATTCAAGGATTCGTACTTTGAGTACTTATTCGAAAAACTAGTTGGACTCGCGCAAAATCAAATCGTTGTTTGAACATTGGATGGTCATTAATTATCATATTAATTAATTGGATTAGATTGATTGATAACATGCTTGTGTGAATACATGGTTGCGATGCATGAATAATGTATATCAGATGGATATTAGATGGTGGGGCAATTTTGGAAATTGTTGTAATAAATTTAGAATTTATTAATGGGACCTGCGTGTCCAGCCTATTACCTCCTTACTCTTTGTATTTCTCTTCTCACCTATTCCCCTCAATGTAAATGAGGTTTCTTTAGAGGTGTTATGTAACGGGTAGAAGCAATACTTGTGTTAGCGGGAGAGAGGAAATGGAGAGATTTGATCTAGGATCAATGTGTAAAGTATCCATCCGCATATCATTATTATTTTATATTTATGCGCCTTATTATGTGTTTAGAATGCATGTTTAAGGGTGTATGATGATGAGACCTTAACAAAGATAATAAATTGGTTTCCAATTTGCACGCGAAAAACTCTCGCAAAATATTAAGCGTTTTTCCTTCCATTGAGTGATTCTTACTCAAGATCCAAGACTGGCATTGGTTTATTGGCCAAAGTCAAGAACTTTGTCCGTCGAGGATGTGTTTGAATCATGAAGGCTTTGTTCCATATCGGTGTCTTGTCCAAGTTGTGATTTGTTGGCCAAAGTCAAGATCACTTCTTTTCCATCGACATTGATTACGAAGCTTTCCAAGGTCAATGGGTTCCGCTTAACTGAGATCAATAAGTTTGTTGTGCCAAAGCCAAGGCTTAGTTGATTCAGAGGAAAAAAAGTTAGGTAATATATTGGATATATTGGCATATATAAGATATATGTTTCGGACTTGGATGTCCCCCTACTAGATCTAGGAATTAGATGGGATCCAATTGATCTTAGAGATCTACCTAGTTAATTATCATACAATTTGTTGGCCAAAGTCAAGATTGTGTGTTATTTAACGGGATCCTAACCCACTAGGAAACAAGGTTTCCCGAGTACTCGACAGAGGGTTAGAGGCTCGCTGAAAAATAGTGGGAGGCAAGTATTAAATTTGCAATATTCGTTTAGTTACTTGCCATACGCGCTCATTTCAAATATTACGTCAAATAAATTAATATATTAGTTGGACTAATATTTAATTGTTATTTTAATAAACAGTTGGACTGTATTCAAACTATTTCACTTATAGTTGATTATATAATTGGATTATAGTTGAGATTAGATTGAATACTAGTATTGAAATTGGATTTTAAATACTTAGTGTGACACAAAAATATGTATTGATGTGCAGAATCTGCTATGAATGGGATACTGACTTCAGTTGAGATTAATCTGTGAATTGGAACCGGGACGACTATCACTGTTTTAACCATAGATACCTAAATTTAGAAACTACCCTCGGGTGTGTACTTAAATTTAGAAACTATTAAAATGTAACTAGTTTGACTAGAAACATTATCTCTATATCAGGGTTTAACCCGTTGCGGGTATACCTTTATATTCTAGAACACTAAAGTGTTTTATTATATAAAAATGATATTGAGATAAACACATTAGATGTGAATAACAGTATTTATATTTTGAATATAAATAAATCTCAAACGTATAATATGACAAACAAATAGCTCAAACTGATTTGATCAGAAGAGACTTGTAACTGGCATTGTTGTCTGGGACACAATTAACAAGACTCGTATATCCACACTTTTGAAGAGTGGGTACTAGGACAAATTTGATTCAGTCAAATAATGTCTACGAATTTAGTTTATTGGGCAAAGTACCTAAAACACCTTTACTTGGTAAAAGTACAATTGCCACCGATCTGTTAGCCCTTGTTCATAGTGACGTAAGTGGGGCCATGTCAAGCTAAGCTAGAGGTGGATATGAATATTTCATGACCTTACGGATGTGGCATCGCGTTATGGTTATGTGTTTCTTTTGAAACACAAATCGGAAAATTTTTAAAGTTTCGACACGAAATACACAAACAGACCGGCTAAAGTATTAAAACATCACGGTTAGACCATGATGAAAATACTTAAGCAATAAGTTTCTCGTATACTTGAAAGAGTAGAGTATTTTTTCAAATGAGGACTCCTCCTGGAACACGTCATCTTGACGGTGTGTCTGAACGGAGAGACCAAATTTTGTTGGACATGATAAAGTTAATCATGAGTCACTCTGAGCTACCATTTCCTTCAACGGATACACATAAATAGTGAAGAACTCATTTAGAATAAGGTTCCATAAAATCTGTTTGACAGACTTCATATTAGATATGAACAGGAAAGAAACCGGGTTTCCTCATTCCTGATGATTTGGGATGCCAGACATATGTTTGTATGATACCAAACTAAAACTCAAATCGGATAAGTGTCTAATTGTAGGTTATCATAGGGATACCAAAGTATAGTACTTATACAACTCACAAGAGAACAATGTAATTGTTGCTCACCATGCGGTTTTTCCTAAGAGGAATACCGATATGCAGTGGTAAGTGGGAGGATAGTAAAATTCGATCAAAATCAGAGTAATACTATTCCAGGCACCGAATCCTATTGGAACACAAATAGTTCATCAATGATGAAACTATACCAATAATCTTCGAATACCAAAGAACCACGTAAGTCGGAGAGAGTCAGAAAATAACATGGGGTATGGCTTTCTGATCTCACCTCATAAAGATGTCAATCTTATTGAGGAATACGAACTGACTACGTATGAGGAAGTGATACAAGGTATCGACTCCCTATTATGACAAAGTGCCATGATATCCAAAATGGATTCCATGTATAACAACTAAGTTTGGATACTAGTTGTTGTACCGTAAGACATTGTGCCTATTAGTACTATTAAGTCTTCAAGGAAGACATACATGGAAGGCAACATACCAACATACTAAGCTAGGCTTGTAGCGAAAAGGTATCGTTATAAACATTTTGTTGATTATGATGAAACCTTTTACATGTTGCCACGGTAAATCCATTTGGATAATGCTTACTGAAGCTGCATGTTTCATTCATGAAATGTGGCAGCTAAATGCCGAAACCGCTTTCCTTAACGGAAACCTTTTGGAGGATGTTTACAACATCCTGACGATTTTGTCGTACCAAAACTAGCAAACAAGGTTTCCATGTTATTCGATCCATGGATGGATTGAAGCAAGCATTGCGTTCTTGGAATTATCGTTTTGATATAATCATAATAGTGTATGATTTAATTCAAAATGAAATGATTCTTATGTATATAAGAGGGTTATCGGAAGCGCACTGACAATGAATGTCTTGTATAATAATGACATGTCATTTCTTGGAAATGATATTCCCATAATACAATCGGTGAAAGCTTGGCTTTCGAGAAAATTCTCCGTAGAATTCTTGGGAGAAACAACCTTTATTCTAGGAATAAAGATCTACTGGGATAGATTTAAAGTTGTTAATACTCTTCGAGAACTCGTATATTGAAATAAATATACGCGACCTGGTGTCTCATACGCTTTGAGCATATGGAGTCACAATCGGGCCAATCCAAGTGATAGTCATTGGATTGAAGTTAAGAACATCCTTTAGTATCTTAGAGGAACTAATGATGCTGTCTTATACTATGGAGAATGAGAACTTGAAGTGACTGGGTTCACCGTTGCAAGTTTCCTAACCGATTGAAAACGACTATAAGTCGTAACAACGGTACTATACAGTTTGAATAACGGAACAGTGAGCTGGAAATCTTCCAAGCAAGATACTGTTACCGAATAAACAACAAAAGTGGATTATTGCTGCAACTGAGACAACAATAGAAGCCTTTTGGATTGAAAATAATCTAATTTGATTAGAATAGTTCTCTTAGCAGCTGAGCTAGGCTACAACACAGGCTAAAGAATTAATGGTCTCATCAACGATCTAGATACATACTTCGACTATTCATCTGATTTGTTCGGATCATACATCGTGGCGATGTGATGATCGAATAAATCACATCAGATGATAATCATGTAAATCCGCTGACGAAAGTCTTTTCTCAGTAATTTGATCGAACCGTACATAGTTCGAGTGTAGGACACTCGAGTGACTAGCTATAGGCCAAGTGGGAGATTGTTGGACAGTTATAACCCATAGTGTCACTATTTATACAGATCATGGTGTTGTTGTACAAATTAACTATGTGACAAAGGAAATTGCTCTCTTTTATCATTTGTGATTAGATCACCAAGATGTATAAATGATAAGAGGTCCAAATGATTAGTTCCTGGATTGAGATGATATGAGACAATATCAATCCATAAAGGTTTAATCATTAAATTGTTGGTGTTTGCTAAGGTCCCAAGATCATAAACAAGCATGAAATATGTGCGAAAACAAATCAACGAAGTTGCGGAATACTCACATCATTCGGTTGAGCGACGCACGACGAACAAAAATCAAATTCTTCTCCCTCCAAGGTCACGGCAGTGAGCTGCACCAGTCAACAAATTTTGGCCATGTGTCTTCAAGTTTTGAGCTCCAAGTTTCATCAAATGATTCCCGGCTCATGGGTGGACTTCCCTATCACCTACACATGTCTCTCGGAGTGCTAGCTCTCTTGATTTTGCCACAAAATCAAGCACTTTTGGCTTCCCTATCTCACGGTTTTGACAGAAACCAGTGAAGAAATAACAGCCCATTGGGCGTGTAAATGAGAAAAGAGAGGAGGAGAGAAAGTTGTGTATCAAATATACTTAATGAATTTTCGAAATTCATTTACCACAAAATTGGCTTTACAAAAGTCAAACCATAAAAGCCACACCAACCTCCATCAACTCACATCACTCATGAATAATGACTTGCGTCAATCACTCAAAGTGAAAGACATCTATCACTTGATTGACGAATGATGTGACGCTAGATGCGACTAGCGATTTGATGCTTGATTTGACTTGCGTGCCGCACTCGAATTCGAAATGCGAATGCGCTCGTAAATAATCCCGTGCTCGGGTTCGCTAATATCGAATTAACAATTTTTCCGTTGCGACGTAATTAAATCTAATTTAATTAAATAATCATGCCTAGCATAATTACTATTCACGTCGCTAACGAGTTAAAATCTAATTTTAATTCCGCGTCGAAATCCAATTTCGTTTAATATATCGAATATATTAATTTATCGATTAATTCCAAAATAATCGTTATCTCTCTTTTATTGATATTTTATCCCAGATAAAATATCTCCGCAATTAATCCCAGATTAATTTTCTCTCTCATCTTATTAATCCCAGATTAATTAAAAGTGCGAGTCATACGTCATCGGTGAATCTTCTGGAAGCCACCCATGAGATCCCCGGATATGTTGGCAGTAAATTCGGTCGTCGGACTATCCGAACACGTAAGTACCAAAAACTACGTTTACCGATTTACAAGACAAGGTTGGCTTCTAGCAAAACGCCATGCCTACCCAATTCTTCAGAAATATCCTTATAGGAATAAAGGATCTATATCAGGCGTAGTATACATAGTATTGGTATGTCGATCCAATATCGGATGTTCACGTGCTAGGCTTGGGGCTGGAATTGTGTCTGCCCCGTACGAAGCACATGTCGGATGTCTGGTAACTAGTCTCTATAATCGGATAAACATGACCTTGTCATTTTATCCCGATGACTGCAGTACTTAAGATTACTAGTACCGTATCCTACGTGACCATCATCTCCATATGACTGGAGTGATACTTCCGTCTTGACATCACACCCAACACACTACGATTCTTAATATACCCAGCATAGGCGTACACAGAACCTGTTAAAGCCCTGGACGACCGCAACCAAAGTATATTGATTGTCGTAAGTATTAGCGATGCAAGTCTCAGGCTAAGACCAAATACACCTACCCTGATTTCGGACTTCCATAGACACATAGTCATACTACCAATGGAATTTCGAGGGGGTCTATCCAGAGCGAAGCTGTTTCTCGTACCATCGGTAAAACACAACCTCATATTACACTTGCATGAGTATCCTATACCAAAATATATGAGAACTATACTATTGTGCCCTCACAACGCGCACAAGTGTAATACTAGTCTTTTACGTATTTATCGATGTCCAATCTCGATAATACTCTGACTAGGGATATTTAGTGATTTATCCTTCATGGACTGATGCTGTCATATATCTTTCTCAATCCAGGAACAAATCATAGGGACCTCCTATCATTTATATATCCATGTGATCTAATCACAAATGATAAGAGTGCAAACTCATTTGTCACATAGTTAATTTGTACAACAACACTATGATCTGTACAAATAGTGACGCTATGGGTCATAATTGTCCAACATAAATATCCCTAGTCGTAGTATTATCGAGATTGGACATCAAAAGCAACGCTCACGGGATTGTCTTTAATCGGACATCCAAAACGATATTGAAAGCTCCTTATAAGATGGATTTCATTCACGTCTGGCTGAATATGAAAAATTTAGCCCTAGCAGGGAGGCAACCCATGAAATTTGTTGTAATTTGTTTTCATATTTTGTGTGAACTTTTTAATTTTGTGTGTTAGTCTTGCAGGAAAAATAAAAACGGAATTTTTCAGGACAAAGCAAGCCAGTGCAAGCGGGATTTTCAAAATAGAAAAATTTCACAAAATCACGAAGATGTAAAGTCAATCCAGTAGAGACAGCCGAGTATGGAGTCAGCTCGTGAGACGCATCCCAGTGGATTTATCCGTCGAAAGACTTGGTTTTGCCAAAAAAAAAACCCCGCGTCGCGACGCTGGTTGGATTTCTGCACTAAAATGCCGAGACTGGTTCTATCCCCTACACTCACACTTCATTTTCTTTCAACCAAAACCTCACAAAACCGAGTAATCACCATTTTCTCTCAAACTTCCACCATTACCGAAACCGTGAGCCTTCACAACCGGAATATCCACCTTCAACGTCGACCACAGCCACCAACCTCCACTCAAACCGAGAGCCATCTCCGAGATCTACCAAACCGAGACCAAGCCGAGACAAACCCAGACCGACCGTGAGCTACCTGAATCGAGACAAACCGGTCCATTGCCGAGCCGAACTGCCACTGTCTCGCTGAGTATTAGCCACCACCGTCGAGACCGAAACCATCTTCATCCTTGCTGAGACCTTCATCACCGTAACTGAGCCCTTCCTTCACCGAGTCACAGCCGAGACACTCACCGCCGAGAACCAACAGAGCCGAGACCACCAGTCACCGAGCCTTTGACCGAGATCTACCTGCTGCAACCTTTGCCGATCCACTACCTTGCCCAGAAACCGAGCCACTGTCAAGAGCCTTGCACAGTTAAACCGAGAGCAGCCTTCACCGAGTCACAACCACCCCTTACCGAGACCACACTGAACCACAGAAACCACCCAAGCTGAATCCTTTAAGCCTAGACAAAACGAAACCTCACTGGAAAGGTCACTGCCAAAGCTACATTGAACCCGAACATTGAACGGTAAATCTGCAAATTAAAAATTAATTGACATTGGAGATTGATTCGGATTTGAAATTGTGGAATTGAGGAAGTGTTGATTGGATTGACTTGTAGTTTTGGAGGCGAAGGGAGGTGCTTTGGTGATAGAATTAGGTTGTGTTTTTTTGGGTTAAATTTGCGATTTTTAGCTGAAACTCTGCCGAATTTTTGCAAATGACGCTGAAAAGATCCAGGGCATCGACTTCTGCCACACCTACTTTCGATGATTTTAAATTCGTATCAGCCGCTGCGGAGAAGAGATATGAGGACAGAATAACCCGGAAACACCACATTATGGAGAGGGGATTTGATATCAACCCAGGGTTATTTCCAGATATTAACAGGATTATCGCAAATCGGCACTGGCGAAAGCTTTGTCAGCAGCCTCACCCAGCCTATGCAGCTATTGTGCGGGAGTTTTACGCAAATGCTTATGAGCATCGTGTGTGTGTGGTAATGGTGAGAGGTCGACAAATATTATTTGATTCCTCAACGATTAACAGATTTTATGACATTCCTGAGATGGAGGAAGATGAGTATTCTGCGGTAATGGAGAACATTGATATCACTCATCTCACAGAAACTTTATGTGTTCCAAATGCTGCTTGGGTCATGAGTAGCACTGGAGAATATATGAAGATGAGTTCAAAGATGCTGAAGCCTGAGACAAAAGTTTGGTTCCATTTCGTAACTAGGACCTTGTTACCAGGATTGCATATCACATATGTCACGAAGGAATGTATGATTTTATTATACTGCATTTTGAAGGGATATAAGATTAATGTTGGCAAGCTGATATCGACCAACATTGCTTGGGCTGCCAGATCGACACAGGCTGGCCTGTTCTACTGCTATCTGATATCATCCTTATGCACACAGGCCATGGTTCTTGTTGAACCAATGGAGGAATTGACGCAACCCACATCAGCAATTACCTCCAGAATCATCCAGCAGTTACGTACAGAGAGACAAGCTCAAGCTGGAGAATCTTCTTCCGCACAGCAGCAACAACAACCACCTCAGCCACCACCAAGATCATCAAGGCCTCGCACTATTTCTCAGGAAGTTCATCTTTTGGGATCTCGTGTGGATTATATGCTTCAATATAACAGAGTAATCGGCCATGCACTACAACAAATGGCAAATGATTTGCATATTACTGTTCCAGAGTTCCCTGACCCACCATCTGACGACAGCGGTGAAAAGGAGGCTGATGATTAAAAACTCAGGTACTATTGTTCCCTTATTTTGATTATGTTTTGTAACGCATTGGGGACAATGCTAAGTTCAGGTTTGGGGGTATGAGTCTATTTTTAAATTTTTTCAAAAATTCCGTTAAAATTTTTCGTGTGTTTGATTTCAGTAATTTTATTTTTCGTATTTTACATGGTTGTGTGTTTTTAAAATCGAAAAAAAAATATGTGTGTCCGATGATTTAATTGTTTGTTTAGCTAAAAATTTTTAGGAAAAGATAAATGCTAATTTCACTTTTATCCCTAATTTGAATTTCTTATCTAGGTCAGACTTGTGCGCACTTTTAAAATAGTCTCGAAAGTAGTTAAATAATAAAGAATTAACAAAATGACTAGTTAAAATAATCGGTGGTTGATGAATGACCGTTTGTCTGAGTTTCTGTTTCTGTTTGCATTTATTATGTAAAATAAAAAAAAAACCAAGCAAGTACTTAGTAACCGGGCATCTTGCCTCAGTAAACAGTGATAGTTCGCGTCAAACGGGAAAACTTGTGTTAGTTTTTAAACATCCGAGATCCGGGTGATTAAGTCCGTAGGGGTATTTTAACACCTAGTGCCCTAAAACCATCTGGTTTGGGAGTCACTGACCCAAAGCTCGCTACAGGGATCAAAGATGTTGTATTAAAAAAAAAATAGAAAAATCACATACCTCACCTGTGTTGATTATAGTAAACAGAACAACTTTAGATACTCAGATTGGTTTGACCCATTAACTACTGAGAATTGAGACGAAATCACCAAGTTGACAACTTAGAGTCGGAATTGTTTACTGGACTATTCACACACACACTTTGAGTCTGATTTAGATATGTTGTTCAAAAGAAAGGATTTTAGTTGGAATATGCATTTTGAAGGTTCCTCTAACTTTGATCATGAACATTCTATGAGGACGTTGTTTATATATATATTATTTTGTCTTTTTGCTTTTGAGTGCATTAGTTTTACTTTCTTTTTACTTTTGTAAAATGTTTGTGGGTATCGTTGCTGTAAACCCTCACGAGACTACAACTTTTCCACTAGGGACACATAGGGGTTTAAAGGCTTATTGCATATGCTAAATGCAACCGTGATCCCGACGAAAGTGGCTTGGTTAATTTATTTATGTTATTTTATGTTTTGCTCGAGGACTAGCAAAATGTTAGGTTTGGGGGTGTGATGAGTGGTAAATCTATCACTATTTCCCACTCATTTAACCTAATATTTTGTATAGTTTCTTGAGTTTTGTGAATATTTTGATATGTTTTGTGTTATTTTGTAGATAAATAAAGTTTCAGGACATTCTGGAGGTGATTTGGGCCAAAACAGTGAAAATTGGACGAAAATGGCATTTTGGTAATTTCCCGCATCGCGACGCCTAACTTGCACCGAACAGTGCTAACGTTCGCCGAGTCCACAAATCAGAATCTGAGAAAAGTTTGACTTTGCTAACGTGCGCCGTGCCACGTGTCACCATCACAGCCAATCTGCTAACATGCACCGTGCCAAGTGTCAGCATCCTACGGTGCCGACAGTCTCCTTCCCACGTGTCGCCACGTCACCGCCACAGCATCGCCATATCAGCATCAATCATTGAGTATCTAATCCTTATCTGACACGTGGCGGATAAGAATCTCATCAACCAATCAGAAGCCGCCACGTGTCACAATAATTGAAACCCAACTACCTCGCCACGTGTCACCTTATCAGCTTATCCAGAATCTGCAAACCGATGAACCAGAGCGTGCCACGTCGACAGAAGCTGGCGTAGCGATGCCAAAGGCCTTGGCGTCGCGACGCTGGAAGCCTACCCGCGCCTATAAATTCAGCTTCAAATTTCAGAATTTGTGGTACTACTATCTCTCTTCTATTCTATCTAAAGAGAGAGTTTCTCTCTCTAGATTCTTTTAGTTTTTAGTTTTTTTTTAGTATTTTAATTTTTAGTTTTCAGCATCCTATGGTGCCGACAATCTCGTTCCCACGTGTCGCCATGTCACCGCCATATCAGCATCAATCATTGAGTATCTAATCCTTATCTGACACGTGGCGGATAAGAATCTTATCAACCAATCAGAAGCCGCCACGTGTCACAATAATTGAAGCCCAACTACCTCGCCACGTGTCACCTTATCAGCTTATCTAGAATCTGCAAACCGATGAACCAGAGCGTGCCACGTCGACAGAAGCTGGCGTAGCGATGCCAAAGGCCTTGGTGTCGCGACGCTGGAAGCCTACCCGCGCCTATAAATTCAGCTTCAAATTTCAGAATTTGTGGTACTACTATCTCTCTTCTATTCTATCTAAAGAGAGAGTTTCTCTCTCTAGATTCTTTTAGTTTTTAGTTTTTTTTTTTAGTATTTTAATTTTTATTTTTGTAAATAATTTTAATTACGTTTTGTAATAATATTAATTTAATTTTACTTTTTACTTTTTACAGTTTTTACTATTCACCATGAGGAGGTAACTTCCCCAGTTAGGGTGAAAGGTTATTCTTTTACTGTTACTATTTAGATTAATCTCCGTTAAAAATAATATATTCACTATTTAAAATATTGACTTAAAAGGATACCGCCAGATTGGTCGGTTGGTAATTCATTTTAATCTAATTTAAACGTGACTAATCAAGGATACCGCCAGATTGGTCGGTTGGTAATTTAATTTAGGTTACCGCCTATATGGCTGGTTGGAAAAAGAATCACAAGTTTATATATTATTTTATGAGAGATATCTAAAATAGTAAATAGTAAAAGTAATTCCTTTTACCTTAACATTTTATTTTATTTTACTTTTCAGTAATTTTACTTTATGTCTTTTACTTTTAAGTTTTTACTAGCCCTAGTTATGTGTTAGTTATCTGGGGTTGTGATGAATTCTAATATCACCGGTTTATAAGGGGTTATTTTATAGTTTGGGTAATTTAAAAGTTTACTTATTAAGTCTTAAGCTTAATGCTTCTTGTTGTCTGATCAGCAATAAGATTGATGTGGTAATTCTAAAATGAACTAGACATAGGGATTTTAGGTTTCAGCCTTAGACTTAATAGCCCACGATCTTCCTTGAGGATAGATAACCCTTTAACAGATTTCCTTACAGGATAGACATATATCTGTCGGGCGGGGGTAGCCATAATTGGAACTTAAACTTAATGAATCCAGATAATTTGGTTGACATAGACATATGGTTCAATTGGGTTAAACTGGGTATTTGCGCATGACCATCGATAGAGGCTTTTGCATAATTTCGTGTTCCAGGTTAGTAAACTGATTTATTACACAGACAAATAATAATCACTTCATCTTTTAAAAGATATTAGAAGGATTCACAACCCTAGATCTTTATGTCTTTTGTTATTTTCCATAGTATTTTCTTTTGTCTTTTTATTTATTTATTTATTTTACAAATCTACAATGAACCAAATCAATCAAGCAATTCTCTTCTCTCTCAATTAGATATCTGTAAATAAATAGATTCAATAATTAATAACAACAGTAGGAATTAAGTCCTTGTGGGATCGATATTTTTACACTACTTGAACGATATGTGCGCTTGCGTTATACGTGTGTGTTTACGCCGGTCAGTGGGCTATGTATTTTAGGGTTTATCTTCTTTGATAATTTCAGAGAGAGAGAAAGAAGATCGAGGAAGAATAGAGTTAGGGCGTGAAGGGTTTTCTGTTTTTTTTTTTTGGGTTATTGTCGTGAATGATCTCTCCTGGTTCAAGGGTTTGGTTTGTTCTCATTTTTATAAGAAGGGTTAGGGTTGTCCTTATTTGGGTAGGAAAGAAATCATGCAATCATGAGGGGTATCTTTTAATTAGTGTGTTATAAGGAAAAGATCTATTTAATTTAGGAAAGTGATTTATTTAGTTTAGGAAAGGGATTTAGGAGTTTTGATTTGATTTATTTAATTTAGTAATGAGATTTGATTTGATTTATTTAATTTAGTCATGTGATTTATTTAAATTAGGAATGTGATTTATTTAAATTAGGAATGTGATTTATTTAGATTTTAACATGTGTTTAATGTGTTGGATATTTTTGGAGGGGATTTGATGGGTCTGGGCGTGTTGAGCTTGGTTTTTTTGTGGGCTTGGGCGTGTGGGTTGGTGGTGTGTGGCTTGGTTTGGTATACATGGATTTTTGGGCCGGGTCTAACTGTTAAAACAGAGATTAATCGAGCGAACCTGAGGCTAAGCAAACGAATTAAGTCCAACAAGGTATTGATTTTTGGTTTTTCCCTTCCGACGTCCGTTTCCTGCGACTTCCGTAACTTATTGAGTAGTGCCTCCATATGAGGCTCATCATCGGTACTTATGCAAAAATGCAGTGCCTACAGTCGCCCCCATTTTGATGGGACTTGTACAGTGTGTGACAGTGACAATCCTATCAAAGTTATGCATGTATTTTTTACTTACCTGGCTCGCTAGGTGCTGCTTGACTTACATATTACTTCGAACTGAGTTGATCTGGTGGTGAGGTGCTGCGACCCTTGAAGTTCATCCCTGCAAGATGCTGCGATCTCTAGGAATCACTACCGGACTGAGCTTATAAGAGGTGGTCCATTCCCAAACCGTTACTGTGAGGTGGTCCATTTCTGAACCGTTACTTGAGAGGTTGTCCATTTCCTAACTGTTACTGATGTGAGGTGGTTCATTTTCGAATCGTTACTGATGAGATGGTCGATTTCCGAACTGTTACTGATGTGATGGTCCATTTCCGAACCGTTACTGATGCGATGGTCCATTTTCGAACCGTGCTCCATTTCCGGAGTGCCATTCCTGGCATGCTAAACCTCATTTTTTAGGCGTCGCTGATGTGATGGTAGTCCATTTCCAAACCGTTTGAGATTGTGGTCCATTTCCGAATCGTGCTCCATTTCCGGAGTGCCATTCCCGGCATGCTAAACCTTATTTCTGAGGTATCGCTGATGTGATGGTCCATTTCCGAATCGTTACTGAGTTGAGATTGTGGTCCATTTTCGAACCGTGCTCCATTTCCGAAGCGCCATTCCCGGCATGCTAAATCTCATTTCTGAGGCGTCTCTAATATGATGGTGGTCCATTTCCAAACCATTTGAGATTGTGTTCCATTTCTAAACCGTGCTCCATTTCCGGAGCGCCATTCCCGGCATGCTAAACCTCATTTTCGAGGCGTCGCTGATGTGATGGTCCATTTCCGAACCGTTACTGAGTTGAGATTTTGGTCTATTTCCGAACCGTGCTCCATTTCCAGAGATCCATTCCCGGCATGCTAAACCTTATTTCCGAGGCGTCGATGATGTGATGGTCCATTTCCGAACCATTACTGATGAGATGGTCTATTTCCGAACCGTTACTGATGAGATGATGGTCTATTTCCGAACCGTTGCTTGAGAGATGGGCCTCGACCCTGAGATTCATTCCCAAAACTGCTGATGAAGTGGGCCTCGACCCTGGGATTCATTCCCGAAACTGCTAGTAGTGTGGGCCTCGACCCGAGGATTCATTCTCGAAACTGTTGATAGTATGGGCCTCGACCCTGAGATTCATTCCCGAAATTGCTGATGATGTGGGCCTCGACCTTGAGATTCATTCTCGAAACTGTTGATAATGTGGGCCTTGACCCTAGGATTCATTCCCGAGACTGCTGATAATATGGGACTCGACCCTGAGATTCATTCCCGAAACTGCTGATAGTGTGGGCCTCGACCCTGGGATTCATTCCCGAAATTGCTGATAGTGTGGGCCTCGACCCTGAGATTCATTCCAGAAACTGCTCCGCATTTTCCTTTTCTTCAAAACCTGTAAACAAAAACAAACAAAAAATTATGTGCATGTGGCGTGTATGCATGTATGCATGAATGTATTTCATATTCCGATGGGTTAGGCCTTCCTTGTGCTCCTTGGTGCCATTTTCCTACAAATGTCTATGGTCGCCCCCTGGGTCTGCTTATAATTTCCTTCTGACGGTTCTTTTCTGGTAATTGCTCAGTTCTCTTTGGTCCCATGACTCATGATCTCGTTATATTTCTTATTCGGGGGGTGGTAGACTAGTCGCCCCAGACTTGATTTAGCTTTCTGCTCTAATATGTTTGCACTAGGTCAAGGTGGACTACATGATGTGTCATTCCGTATCAACATACTATATTACTGGCTACAAAATAGTCCCAATAGTTATACATATTATTGTCCTCAAAGAATGTCCAGTATTGAAACCAGAGAACCTTCAAAACATTCAACGCAACTCAAATCCAAGTATTTGAATAAATGATCTAAGCTAGACTCAAATTGTGTGTGTGCAAAGGTTCTTTTGCAGATTCATCCCCAGGTAAGCCAACTCAATGATCTCGTCAAAAAAACTGGGATCGATGAGTCAAACCAACCTAGATGTTTCGATCATGCTCTGCAAATACTTCTCCGTACTCAATATGATATGATTTTCTTTTTCTTTTATCTTTTTTTTTTTTGTTTTGAACTTTTTTTTTTCTTTTCTTTTCTTTTTTCTTTTTTTTTTCTTTTCAACACACCTACCATTTAAGGTAGCATTTCTGCTCATGGTGGTCCTAATACTCGCCTATGGGTAGCTTCACGTTTATCGGTTATAGGTCGTTTAATTCTTTTATTTAGAGACTTTTCTTTTATTTTCAACCATACCACACATCATAACACAAGCAAGTCAAGATAGACATCTAAGCAAACTGTCATTCATCAACCTACAATTTTTTCAACTAGTCATATTATCAACTACTCAGGTTTTCACTGCTAAAAACCTATAATTGAGTGCTTATGAGTCTAACATAGATCAACTACTCAAAGCATCAGATAAAAACATATCAAGAGTTTATCATTTCTAAGATTTCACCCTAAAGCAAACCATTTCATCATCGGACTCATGTCTAACTATTAAGGACTAAAAACAAACAATGTTTTTTTTTCTCTCTTCTTTTTTCTTCTTTTTTTTTTTTTCTTCCTTTTTTTTCACAATGGTCTTTCTATCCTTGCCGTAAAGTTTTATGTTCCTCGGTTTCATTCCCCGATATCCATATTTGCTAAACTCTTCTTTGACAAGTCTTCTTTTTCCTAACCCAACAGATATCTATGATGGCTTTTAAGACACAGGGTTAACATGATGCATGTATGCATGAGATGCATGAGATGTAAGTGGTTATCAAAACAACATATATCCTTATGACCTTATTTCTCCCACACTCGTGGTAAATCTATTTCTGTCCTAGGTATGGCTTATTCCATGCACCAATGTGGGGTACACAAAATCGTTCTCTCCTATGCTACGGGGGTGAACCTTGGCTACCTCAGTCTTTTTCCATCGATAAAAGACAAAGACCACTTATTTACAACATGGACTAAGCCGATTATTGGATCATGCCATTGTCTAGAAACGACGAATTGGGCTTTCGGCAACCGTGGTCATGTGGATGAACTTAGAAGCGTCCAAAGTATACAAATATACCATAACAAGGCGTATACTTTCTGGATGAAAGCCAATGCGGATATCGAACTCATGCTTTTAGCATATTTGGATCATGTTTGGACTTCCTAAACCCATCAAGGATTTCATACAAGTTGGCCCATTATCATTTCAAACTATTCAATCATATTATTGCGAGGTGTGAACTTGTCCTAGTTGAAAAAGGCCCAACATGTTTACACTTTTGCGATAACGTGGCTAAACAATTTCAAATGATAGTGGGCCCAAACACAAAGCGGTCCATCGGTATTTTAGAAGCTTTTGGCCCAATTGTCATAAGACACAAACTCGTCCCAATTTAAATGGCCCAACAAGTTCACATCTCATGACAAGAAGTCCTACTGAATCCAAATGATGATGGTCTCAAACACAAGCATAAATGGTGGCTTATATAGGTCATTCAACTATGGTTCATATGCAGGTTTATGGGAGTGTAGACAAAGGCTCTCGGTGGTGAAGGACTGCCCTCAACTAGGTCTCCCCACTCAAGGGTTCGAGCGGCCGAGTGAGCGTACCTTTTTTATACCCTAAGGTACGTGCCAACGAGTGATGATACATGAATGACTGTCAAATGGATTTCTTATTGAAGATTCCCTATATGGAGGGTGGAGCGAACTCTCTTAAATACCCTTGCCTCTTAAGCTCTTATCGCCTTGGTGACAGGAATAAACAATAAGTCCTCCAAATTAGTCCATCATGGTAAGCTTCAAGTAAATGATTATCTATGTGCCTTCACAGCTTTTCCTTTCAGCTATAAAAATGTAGTGAATGAAGGAAGACACCAAACCATTACCTAGCTCTAATAATTCCTTTGGTTAAACCCCTTGGACCTAACACACTTGCAAACACAGTTAAGTAAAGCGAAAATTACAAACATTACAAGACATTATTTCAGGCCCGATTCTCTATCCCCAGTGGAGTTGCCAGACTGTAGGACACAGAAATCGACGATGTTGTTCGGGCTCGTGGCCCGTTCGGGAGTACGGAGTAGCCTGCGGGGGACTAAACTAGAGAATAATGGAGTCGCCTCCCAGTGTGAACTGGGAAATGATTTAAGGCCGCACTCACCCCTCGTAAGGGAAGACCTCAAACCGTTGGGTTCGGAATGGTCCCTTACTTATGTCACTTGGAATGAACAGATTTATGCAATAATCTAACCAAGTCTATGCAACATACATATGCAAGATTAACTAATATATAAATTTACACACATAGGAATAAACAAAATAGAAGCGAGCACGCAATCTCATGAACATATTAAATAGATAAATGCGGAAAGATAAACAAATAATAACGGTAAAAGCATAAATATCAAAGAGAGATAATTAAGCATATGATGGAGAAAAGAATAAATAAAGAGACAAGCATATATAAAACATGATGAAGGAATTTGTCCAGTGTGTGCGTCTTCGTGTAGCGTTCATAAACGCGTTCGAACGGTAAATAGAATGCATGCGTTCGAGTAGCGTTTGATAATACGTTCGAACGGGCTGAGGCATAATGCATATGTTCGTGTAGCGTTTGATAACGCGTTCGAATGGGATCACAAAAATGACATCTATAATCACATAAACACATGCATGAATGTTTCCCCAAGCGGTACGTGGAGTTGTATCCCAAGTACAGGCCGCACTACCGTCCATTCGGATTCGGCTACGAAATTTACGTTTGGGTTTCCATCCGATATATCCCGAGCAGCAACACTCAATTACTGACCCAATATTGACATACATGAAACTTGATAATTTATATGACCATAAATAACTGAAGAGAACAAAACAAATGCGGAATAATAAAACAACAATAAACAGAAATTAAATGTGAAATAATAAAAGACTAATAATGTGAAATAAATACGGAATAATAAATATGTGGCCAAAGAACTCGGCTTTTTTTAATATAGGACTTTGCATACCCGGTTGGACGTATTCCACGTCCAACCGAGCATGCCGATTCCAGGACGACAAAATAAAATGTAACAAAGGGTGCCCTCAGGTCTTACCTTTTAAGTCGCTTAGGGAAGTACATTACGTGGTCGTCGGAAGGGTTAATGCTCCGTAATTTTTCCGATTCGCTGGTTCAATGTTTTCCTTCGTCGCCTCACTGTTTTGGTCTGTTGTTTCTCTGTTTTGTTCACTGTTTTGGGTTATTTTCTGGACTGTTTTCAAGGGTGATTTTGCACTGTTTTTGGTCAATTTCTTGGACTGTTTCAGGGTGTTTTAAAGGGCTATTTTCAGGGTTATTTGGACTGGGGGTTGTTATTTTGGGTGAGAGAGGGAGCCGAGTGAAGAGAGACATGAATGTCGTGTGGTTTTTAGCGTGAATCAGTTTGTTGGTGAGTGTTTAGTGCTTTGCTTAGGGTTTATTGGCTAGTGTGCGTGAGGGCGCTGCATGAGAGGTTTCTTAGTGAAGGGATGCGCATGAGTGGGTTTGTTAGTGGCTTGTTGTGTGAGGTGGCTTAGGTTTTTTGGTCGGCAGGTGTGCGTAGGAGGTGGGGTGAGAGGCATGTGTGTTTACGGCTTAACTGTGCATTTTTTTGTTAAGGCATGGGCTGTTTTGCCTATAGGGTTTATGAGTGGAGAGAGAAGAGAGTCCAGGGAGAGAGAGGACGTGAAGAGATAAGAAGGTTAGGGTTTTTCTAGTGTGGCTGTGTGTTGCTGAGAGAGGTGAGTTGGAGGCAGTGCGTGAGGGTGTTGAGCTGTTTTGTGGGCTGTGTATTTTAGGGTTTATCTTATTTGATAATTTCAGAGAGAGAGAAAGAAGATTGAGGAAGAAGAGAGTTACGGCGTGAAGGGTTTTCTGGTTTTTTTTTTTTGTTATTGCCGTGAATGATCTCTCCAGGTTCAAGGGTTTGGTTTGTGCTCATTTTTATAAGAAAGGGTTAGGGTTGTCCATGCAATCATGGGGTATCTTTTAATTAGTGTGTTATAAGGAAAAGATCTATTTAATTTAGGAAAGTGATTTATTTAGTTTAGGAAAGGGATTTATGAGATTTGATTTGATTTATTTAATTTAGGAAGGAGATTTGATTTGATTTATTTAATTTAGACATGTGATTTATTTAAATTAGGAAGGTGATTTATTTTGATTTTAACATGTGTTTAATGTGTTGGATATTTTTAGAGGGGATTTGGTGGGCCTGGGTGTGTGGAGCTTGGTTCTTTGGTAGGCTTGGGCGTGTGGGTTGGTGGTGTGTGGGCTTGGGTGCGTGGCTTGGTGTGGGATGCGGGGATTTTTGGGCCGAGTTTAACAATTAAAACAGAGATTAATTGAGCGAACCCGAGGCTAAGCAAACGAATTAAGTCCAACAAGGTATTGATTTTTGGTTTTTCCCTTCCGAAGTCCGTTTCCCGCGACTTCCGTAACTTATCGGGTAGTGCCTCCATATGAGGCTCATCATCGGGACTTATGCAAATATGCAGTGCCTACAGCATGCCAATCACGGGTGTATTTTTATGGAAAACCTCGGGATGGCGACGGTGGGGAGGTTTTTTCCCCATGAAGTAATCCGCCTAACCGAGTCAGCAGTACCACTTCGGTATGGCGACCGTGGGGAGGGTTTTTCCCCCATGAAGCAATCTGCCTAATTGAGTCAGCAGTACCACCCCGGGATGGCGACCGTGGGGAGGCATTTCCCCCATGAAGCAATCTGCCTAACCGGTTTAGGGGAGGCGACTGCGGGGAGTCTTTTTCCCCATAGATTTAGCTTGACCGCTCGGATCAGGAGAAGCATGGAACGGGGAGGCTTATGCCATCGTGGCGTGTGCAGGCTCCATAACCGCCCAATATGAGGAGGTTTTTACTCTTAGGGTCTCGGCCGCTCACCGATCTGTATCTTGGCTTGCTGGGACGCTGAATTGTAAGGTTCAGAATTGTGTTTTTGGAGGCACCAGGCAGGACGCTGTCTCGGGGCGCCCATGCTGTTATTTTTTTTCGGCTATATATGGATTATGTGCTAAGTCACCTCCATTGTTTCAATTTTTTCCTATCTTTGTTTTGTTTTTTATCGATGCCTGGCAATGGGACGCCTATACTAGGATCCGCAGAGCTTCTGAGGTTGATTTTCTCCCCTCTTGAGTAAGTCTCGATTAGTACATCGGCTCGGGGCTGGATTCGTTCCGCCGAGGCCTTATTGATACATCACCTCGGGGATGGATTCGTTCCGTCGAGACCTTATTGTTACGTCGGCTCGAGGCTGGATTCGTTCCATCGAGGCTTAGATGTTCCATCGGCTCGGGGCTGGATTCGTTCAACCGAGGCCTTATTGATACATCGGCTCGGGGCTGGATTCGTTCCACCGAGGCCTTATTGATACATCGGCTCGAGGCTGGATTCATTCCGCTGAGGCCTTATTGTTACGTCGGCTCTGGGCTGGATTCGTTCCGCCGAAGCTTAGATGTTCCATCGGCTCGGGGCTGGATTCGTTCCGCTGATGCCTTATTGATACATCGGCTCGGGGCTGGATTCGTTCCATCGAGGCCTTATTGATACATCGGCTCGGGGCTGGATTCGTTCTGTCGATGCCTTATTGTTATGTCGGCTCGGGGCTGGATTCGTTCCGCCGAGGTTTAGATGTTCCATCGACTCGAGGCTTGATTCATTCCGCCGAGGCCTTATTGATACATCGGCTCGGGGCCAGATTCGTTTCGCCGAGGCCTTATTGTTCCTCTCAACTCGGGGTCAGGTTACGTCCCACCGAGTTAATCTCATTGGTCAGGGGACATAACATTCCCCCAGACCCATGTGTTCTTCTCAACTCGGGGTTGGGTTACGTCCCACCGAGTCAATCTCATTGGTCTGGGGACGTAACATTCACCCAGAGCCAAGTGTTCTTCTCAACTCGGGGTCGGGTTACGTCTCACCGAGTCAATCTAATTGGACTGGGGACGTAACATTCCCACATAGCCAAGTGTTCTTCTCAACTCAGGGTCGGGTTACGTCCCACCGAGTCAATCTCATTGGTCTGGGGACGTAACATTCCCCCAGAGCCAAGTGTTCTTCTCAACTTGGGGTCGGGTTACGTCCTACCGAGTCAATCTCATTGGATTGGGGACGTAATATTCCCCCAGAGCCAAGTGTTCTTCTCAACTCGAGGTTGTGTTATGTCCCACCGAGTCAATGTCATTGGTCTGGGGACGTAATATTCCCCTAGAGCCAAGTGTTCTTCTCAACTTGGGGTCGGGTTACGTCCCACCGAGTCAATCTCATTGATTTGGAGACGTAACATTCCCCAGAGCCAAGTGTTATTCTCAGCTCGGGGTCGGGTTATGTCCCTCTGAATGCATTTGATTTCGGCTCGGGGACAACCTGTCAACTTGAGGACGGACTCGAATTGGTCGGATGTAAGATCACATTAAGATTTGGAAGAGCAAGTTAGTAAATTTGAAGACCAAGTAAGCCAAGTATGGGGAGCGAGAAAGAAGAAATTTGAGATGAGCAATAAATGAGGACTTGCAGATTGTTATCGCCAAAAAAAAAATAATAAAGTATATTGTTTGAGTTTACATAGGGCCCCCTTTGGTCACCTTCATTCATCAGCCCGCGCAGGGGCATCTGATTTTTCCTGGTCAGATCCGGATGGCAGGGTAGCTGATACAAGCTCGGTAGGAGGCGCTTCGGTTTCGGATTTGGGAGGCAAGAGGGGCTTCAGTTTCAGCCTCGGGCACTTCAAGGGCAGGGACGAGAGCCTCAGGCTGGATCTCCTCAGGGGATGGGGACGTGATCACGGTTGAAATAGGCTCAGGGTCCTGGACCTCCTCCGAGGGAAGGGCAAGTAATTCTCGGGCCTCATCCACGGGCAAGTAATTTTGATTTTCTCATCTTTATTGGCCGAGGACACTGAGGCCGAAGTTTTTTCCCGCTTTGATCAAGTGATCGACCACCAATTGATATCACACTTCAGATTTTTGTAGTTCCCGCCACAACTCACACACTCGTTAGAATCGAGAACTAGGAGACAGATGTTGATGGGGATTTATGCGACTAAGGCATCTGAACAGCTCGGCATGGGCAGAGAGGGAATTCTCCTCATCCGGGGGACCCATGTTCAGAGTTTGTGTGTAGATCTTCAACCCGGCTTGGAGCTTGGGTCCAGTTTTCTGTGGATGACCGACCCGAGGATACGACATGGACCAAGTTTCAGAGACCGATAACATCATAATTGGGGTTGACCACGGTAGACCGGCAGCTCGGCTCAGTTTTACTTTGCCTTCCATAAACGGTTGATGAGTTCGGATATTTTGGTTCGGGACAGAAACAGTTTGGAAGCTCGGCAAGTCACTTGGCCGACCTCTTGAAGACCGACGCAAGATCAGAGTTGTTGGATTTTTCCTCCAAAACATGTCATTATTCAAAGGCTCTTTACAGGCTGGCACCATTATTATTGCGTGTGGCAGTGGAGAAAACAAAGTGATGTGACAGACCGTCAGGCGGCAGGCTTTCTTTCAGCAATGACAGTCTTGGGGCAGAGAGCCCATCAATCAGTCGAAGACCACGCGGGAAACGTCATAAAGTTGGAGGAACAATGTCGTAATTCCTGCGTATATAGAGGAAAGCTAGATTCATTTATGGGAGAGATAGCAAAAAACTTGTATCTAAAAGAAAATGACCACTACTTGTAAAACACTGTAAGCCTAACAGCTCGGTTTTCATTGGGCCATCCGTGAAAACAGGTCGGCCGAGCTGGTTTTGCCAATAAAAAGAAATATCTCATTTTGTCCCCGTGGACGTAGGCTGGATTTGCTCCGCCGAACCACGTTAAAACTCCCTTGTCGATCTTTGTGTTTTTCCTTACCTTTTACCAAGTTTTCTTTTGGTCCCCCATAACCAAACAAATTCACAGTTGAAGGAGGATTGTCCCGAGAGCACTATCTCGATATTTCCCCTGAGACGAAAATCACCCGTCAACATTATTGTTGTTGTTATTATTATTGTTGTTGTTGTTGTTGTTGTTGTTGTTGTTGTTGTTGTTGTTGTTGTTGTTGTTGTTGTTGTTGTTGTTGTTGTTGTTCTTGTTGTTGTTGTTGTTGTTGTTATTTATAATCGTTGGAAATTCCGTTATCAAACCACTAATTTCGAGCTTAAGTCGCACTCTCTGAATTCAAACTCAGGATTTGAAGTTCATATCCCAAACCATGCACTACCAAGCCACACCCTTGGGGACGTTATTTTTAAAATAACAATCAAAATATGTTATTTTATCATTTGTACAAATTTAATTACTCTTAATTGATAAGCCAGCCGCCTGACAGCACATGGTTATTAGAATAATGATAACCGAATTTAAAGGCGATAAAAATGTAATTAAAATTAATTATAAAATATTTATATTATGTGCTAAAATAATTTTTTTTAATATCATATTATATTTATTTTGTGATTAATTTTAATAAATTATTATGTCACTCTTTAATTCATATATCATTATTCGGATTAATTATTGTGGCGACTCTTTGAATTAATTATTTTAGCCATCAGAAGAGGTAACCACATAGAACCACAACATTTCTCTTTTATTTTCCTGCATGTATCCAACACAGTACTTTGTTTCTTGGAAGACAATACGATAAAGAAGTCAGTGTGCCACTTACGACTGATCATATTACATTCCGCATACCAAGTCATATATCCATATGATAATTAAATTAATGGATTATTGTAAAATAAAATAAATTTATGAGATTTTTTAAGGACTTGAATTCGATATTGGTCTCTGTTGATGATGATTTTTATGACCGAGTACTTTGAACAGTTTGGCAAGGGCAGGAAGGAAATTTCTCGTTTTTAAAGGATGAATAGTCTGAGGGTATCGACAATTCCTTGACCAGACATAGTCTTCAGATTTGGTCTCCAGGATTTGACCGACCCGAGGATATGATATAATGCAGATATCAGAGACCGACGACATCAGAACCGACCCCGACCACAATTCCTATCCTTTCTATCGGATAAGAAGAATGAGCTCGGATATTACGGATCAGGTCGGACGCAGTTGGATTAGTTTGGCATAATAGTTTGCCGTCCTCGTGAAGTCCGACGTGTAACCAGAGAAGTTTGGACATTTCCCCCTAACACATGCCACCGCGTGAAAGAATCTTTATAGGTTGTCTTCTTAAAGGTTTAGTGTGGAGCATTCACAAAACAGAGTGATTTAATGAAGAGTTAGATGACAAGCTTACTTCGGCGGCGGGGCAGTTGGGGCAGAGAGCCTATCAAACAGCAGGAAATCCACGTGGTTGACGTCATAAAGATATGTGAACATTATTACTTTTTCTTAGTATATAAGGGGAGGGAAAACACACTTGTAAGAGTTAGAAATATTCATTTGGGGCACTACTTGTAAAAGAAAAGACTAAGCAAACTAGCTCGGTATTACGTGACCACCATTGAGAAGAGGTCGGCCGAGCTTGATTCAGTTATAAAACCAGTATTCTACTTTGTTCCCGTGGACGTAGGTTGGATCCATTCCACCGAACCACGTAAATCCTTTTTCGATTTTGTGTTTGTTCTCATTTTGTGCTAATTTTACTTTTGGCCCCATAAACCAAACAAATTCACAGTTGGAGGAGGATTATTCGAGGAGCGGTATTCCAAACTTGCCCCTGGAACGAAAATCACCCGTCATCAGTCTGAATTTTAATCGAGTTTTTTAACTGAATATTAATATATATTGTTAGTTCCATTTTTATTGGCATGTGTCCGTGATAAAACAAGTTCAATTGAGTTGTAATCTATCATGAAGATCTTGATGCAATTGGACTGGTTTTTGGCTGCTATGCATCAAACATGCGTTCGTGGTGCGTTCGTTGCAGCGTTCGAACGTGTGGCGTTAGTGACACGTTCTCCATTGGGTTCGAACGGGTTCATTCCAGAGAGCAAACGTTCGAGACACGTTCTTGTTGGGTTCGAACGAGATCATTCCAGAGAGCATCCGTTCGTTGTGTGTTTGAGTGGCGTTCAAACGAGTCTTTCCAGTAGGCGCGCGTTCGTATTGCGTTCGAGTAAAAGTTCGAACGTGACTGCGATCTAAATACGTTTTGTGCCTTTTTCACTTTGAAAAACCCTAGCTTTTCACCCTACCTATAAATATAACATGTAGCCGCCATCCCCAATGGTTGAAACACATTTTCCTTGAGCCAAAATCTCTCAAAGCTTTCAACCTTCTTGATTCCACCATTGAAGACTTCTTCATCATTTTGTCTTCTCCATAAATGGTGAGAATCGTTCTTTGATAAACCTTCAACACAATTTAACCCAAAATTCATAATCCTACAGAGTTCTTTAGGAGGAAGTTTGGTAGTCGGAGTTCCGGCGTCAGAGGTGATACAATCTACTCAGAGACTTCAGAGGTTCTGAAGAAAACCGTGGGTCGCGGGCTTGAGGAGTTGCCTTGAGTTCTTGCAGTATTGAGGTACTTGAGTCGGTGGAGTTGCCACCATAGGTCTTGACCATCGCTGTAAGTTTTTCTCGATATAGTGGATTGGGCTGGTAGCCGATATACCCGGAGTGGTTTCTTACTCGCACGAGTTTTCCACTTCGTCACCAAAATTATTGTGTTGATTTTGTGTGATTGTTTTATTTTCCGCAATTTATATTTTGCATTGAATTGATATTGTGGATTTTGTTATTAATTGTTGGTTGACATTGTTATTGCCTATTAGTATTCCATAGTTACAATAATCAGGACTTGTCCTGTTTATTGTTTGTAATTCCGCATAGGGTCAGAACTTTCATATATGTATCTCCCCTCATATTTGTGAGTTTAGATTTATAAATTATGGCCGGCATTCCTCCGGATAATAGACTTCCAGTAAACGCTTTTGTATGGTTTCAGATTTATATATATATATATATATATATATATATATATTCAAATAAAAAAAACATGTGCAAAATGGATTAATTAATGAATTATTTAAGCAAGTTCACTAAATAAAATTGCTGAAGGAAAAAAAATGAGAGGTGTCATTGGAATTTCCATGTGAAAACGTAGTAGCTTTTTCATTTTTCAACCACCATGCACATCGCAATCATGTGTAGAAATTGATTAATTAGTTCTTAAAGGCCATGTATGCATCACAGCTAGCTAGCTCAGTCAATAAAATTGTTCTTGTCAGTTGTTTGTGAATTACAGTCAAATTGCTAGGCATAAGTTTCTATGTTTCTGATTGTAACTCCGCATGTTGACCTATTTTGTAAGTTTATTGCTTAATTTTGGAAACTGATTAGCTTTATATTAATTATATTTAACTAACTCAATTTTTTTTTTAGGAGAGTGGGTAAATCACAAATAATTTTTTATTCTCTCTTTATCTCTTTTATAAGATTCAAATTCAAGTGATCAATCAAATAAAATTAATTGAAAATCACTTAATAAAAACTCTCGCGCAACTCCAACTTTATTCTTTATATTAAGTTTTGGCCTCTGGGATAAATAATAAGGATTTTTAAGACCACTTATTATATCTGGAGTCTTCTTCAATGATCAAATAAATAAATTGATGAAGTATATATATGTGTATATAGACATCCCCAATGGATATGGCTTGGTGATTTAGGGTTCAAGATCTCACATTAATATCCTAGGTTCGAATCTAGGGGGTGCGTTTCTTGTAAAAGTCTCAGATAGCCAAGGGTTTTACCTGCTCCGCTTAAGTTCGGAAAGAATAATTTTATAACGAAATTTCCAACGATTCCAAAAAAAAAAAAAAATTGTGTATATAGACACATCCTTTTTGTTTTCCGAAGATGTAAATAGGTATTTATACAACCAACTCATTGTAAAATATATATATTTACAATATATAAAGTTCATATATTGTAAATAATTTTTTTTATGTGCATAAAACAATATGGTAGATGGAGACATTAGTCATACTTTACAGAGTTGAATAAAACTCTTCAAAAGAGGGGCAAAAAAGGAATTATTAATAGGTAGGCTTGTCAGCTCAAGTCCTCAACGAAAGTCAAAATTTTGCATCTCTCTTTCACAAAAATTTTCTACAAATTTTAAAATTAGGGATAAACTCAACCAAGATATTTTTTTTCGTTTTATTTTATTGGTTTTTTATGAATTAAGAAAGACCAAGAGCATTAAGATCATAAAAAGTTTTGTAATTATTTGTAATTATGGGGTTTGGTTCGGTTTTTTCTTAAAGTTTTTTTAACAATAACAAAAACAAATTTGAAAATTTGGTAATATTTATTCAAAAATTTCACACTCTATCTCTTCTATAATCATCACACTTATAATAATATAAGTTTTTTCATAAGATATAATCATCATTTATATAATTTAAAATGTAAGGAAAAAAACAAAAAAAAAATCATAATACATTTAATGAAATTAGACCTCACCAAATACAAAAAATAAAAATAAAAATATAATAAACATAAATAAGAAATTACAATATAACATGGTTACACTTATGGGTGTTCATAGGGTCGGGTCGACCCGCGACCCGACCCGACCCGCGTCGACCCGGTCGGGTTTAACAATTTTAAAGATCGATTTCGGGTCAATTTTGACCGACCCAACCCGATTTAAATAATATACGATTTATCGTATATATATTTTTAATGATACTATTTTTTCAAGTAACACATGTGGGTGAAATGGTTAAGTCTTTTTGATTCATAAAGTGGTTAGCAGTTCGATTCCAATCTTCATCAACTTTTGAAATTTAATTTATTAAAAAAAATTTAGATGACAGGATTCGAACTCAAGGTTAATTGGAAACTAATCAACTAGTTAGCCACTCGGCCACGCATCGACCTTGTGGTATTAGAATTAACAAACTATATATATTATTTTAATGAATTTTTTATGGTGAACCGACCCGACCCGCAGTTTTTTGACCCGACCTGTTTTGACCCGACCCGCGCGGGTCATGCACTCAATTTTCGGGTTTCGGGTCGACAGACCCGACTGACCCGACCCGATCGGGTCATCAAAAAATCAAAAAAACCTGACCCGACCCGACCCGTGAACACCCCTAGTTACACTTTAAAAATTTAATAGAATATAATTATTCGATTCAGTTTGGTTTTTCAATTAAAAAATCAGACTATTTTGTTTCAGTTTAGTTTTTATTTTAAAAATATTTTTTTAATTTTTAATTGATAAGAAAACATTATCAAATCGGTTTGATGTTTTAGGTTTCAGTGGGATTATAGATTGGGTTGCAGTTAAGTTATTGGTGTTGTTTTGTGGAAGGAAAATTTATAATTTCATTTTTGTAGAATTTTTTTCTCTCTTTAAAATTTTTAATTAATACATTGTTTGTGCAAATCAGAAAACCAATAATCAATTAGAGTAAAGAGTTCTCTATTATTTTTTATTAATCAGAGTTCTCCATTCATCGCCCCTTCACTTCCCTCAAGTTTCTTCAGATTGGTCCAATAAAGGTCATCTGGGGAGATCGCCTTAGAGGTTGCAATAAATTCAAGAGCAGGGAGGTCCAAGCCTATGACTGGTATCGGCTTGCACGCGAACCTCTGATCGAAGTGAGTATTGTGTTGGGAGAACCATTTCCGATCCTTCTCCTATAAAAAGAATAAAGGGTCGCCTGCACTTAGGGGAGAAGTAGGGACCACAGAGCATCAGAGCTTGAAGGCCATCCCTATTCACCATTCTATGAATGTAGAGCGCTTCAGCTCCCATCGGAACTATAAATCGAAACTGATACTTGGCCCTCTCGTCGAATAATTTGGGGCAAGGGGGAGAATATACGGTACCAAGAGCTGAAAAGGGAAAATATTAGAAGCAAAACATGTCAGACCCTGAACCAACCCAAAAGGACATAGAAATTAAACTCGGAAGTAAGGCCTAGCAAAATACCTTCGTTTAGTGTTGTTTGCATAGGGAATATAGTACGATCGACGCTAATAGCTTGTCAATTGCCAGTCACCGCCAACAGGCTCTTAGATGACAAATCTTTATCTGAGGAAGGCAATCCGAAAAACATTATCGTCGTTTTCTTGGGTACGAAGGTGTACCTATCCGCATAACCAGCAGAGCCAACCTTTGTCAAGGACAAAAGGAAGAAGAATTTACAGATCGTCAGACGTGAGTCATTAACCATTGAAAAAATTATGAAACCCATGATGCACTTAAGACCATTCGGGGTCAGTTGCATCATGTACAAGTTGCACAATACACATATGTAATGTATTAAAGGGTGGAGGGAGAATCAGAGGATTCGTAGATGTAATTCTCCCAGGACATTGCCACCACGAGGGACTACGACAAGATCAATTTCCCAGAGGGATGCGCCCTCAGAATGAGGGTGCAAATAGATATCTTAAGGAGTGTCGATATGTTGGACAGTTATGGCCCATAGCATCACTATTTGTACAGATCATGGTGTTGTTGTACAAATTAACTATAGCACAAATGAAATTGCTCTTTTATCATTTGTAATTAGATTACCAAGATGTATAAATGATAGAAGGTCCATATGATTAGTTCCGGATTGAGATGATATGAGACAGTATCAATCCATAAATGTTTAATCATTAAATATCCCTAGTCGTAGTATTATCAAGATTGGACATCGATAATGTGGAATAGACTAGTATTGCACTTGTGCGCGTTGTGGGAGCATAACGGCATAGTGTAATAGGAGGTTGTGTTTACCGATGGTACGGAAACAGCTTCGCTCTGGATAGACCCATCGGAATTCCATTGGTAGTATGACAATGTGTCTATGGAAGTTCGATTCAGGATATGTGTATTTTGTCTTAACCTGAGACTTGCACCGCTAATACTTGCGACAATCAATATACTTTGGTTTTGGTCGTCCAGGGCTTTAACCTGTTCTGTGTACGCCTCTTCTGGGTATATTGAGAATTGTGGTGTATTGGGTGTGATGTCGAGACGGAAGTATCACTCCAGTCATAGTGGAGATGATGATCACGTAGGCTACGAAACTGGTTCTCTTATGTACTGCAGTCATCGGGATAAAATGACTAGGTCATGTTTATCCGATTATAGAGACTAGTTACCAGAGATCCGATATGTGCTTCGTACGGGGCATACACGATTCCAGCCCCAGGCCTTGCACATGACATCTGATACTGGATCAAAATATGCAATACTACGTATACTACGCGTGATATAGATCACATATTCCAGTAAGAATATTTCTGGAGAATTGGGTAGGCACGGTGCTTTGCTAGAAGCCAACCATGTCTTGTAAATCGGTAAAAATGTAGTACTAGGTACGTACATATTTGGATAGTCCGACGACCGGATTTATTGCAAACATATCCGGGGATCTCATGGGTCGCTTCCCGAAGATTCACCGATGACATATGACTCGCACTTTATTAATCTGGGATTAATTATAAGAGAGAGAAAATTAATCTGGGATTAATTACGGAGATATTTTATCTGGGATAAAATATCATTTAAAGAGAGAGAACGATTAATTTGGAATTAGTCGAAAAAATAATATATTCGATATATTATACGAAATTGGATTTCGACGCGGAATTAAAATTAGATTTTAATTCGGGCGAACGAGTTAATTTAGAATTAATTCGTTAGCACGTATCTTGCGTTTAACCCTTAAAAGACTATAAATAATCAATATTATTTATTAATGTTGCTCTAGTGCTCTACGAGTATGTTTCATTATTGAGACTCTCTAGATTCAGGTATATCCGTCACGAAATCTAATTTCGTGTCCATAATCTATCCACCCGTAGATTATGACGTTCACGGATAATCTCGCTGAACCATACAGGTCGAGGTCAAGGCAATTGTATAATTCCTCCGTCACAGGTATCCGGATAAATCCCAGAGATATAGATGTAAACGTCAAATCTCTATCGGGATTATCCAGTTGACTATTCTATTAGCAATCTCAAAAAGAATGTTTAGAACTAGCTTCTAAACTTTACCACGGGCCCATGGTTTTATCTGATTGCTAATCATATGGACTACCTATGCTTTGGTACACAGAACTGACGGATCCTATCTTGATACACATAGGACACCCTGAGGATCTGTCTACACCCAACGAACAGGAGGAGGTCTGATCTTAATAGATCGGTGACGTGACTGCCGTCTAAGTGTGGAAGATGTCTCATGTGCCCACAATGGCATCTCAAGTCTAAGAATCACAAGTGCTACTCAACCCAAGAAGATTCTTATTGACGCTGGTGTACCATCCATTAAGAATCTTCGGTGAGTCGTTCAGTGTTTATCCGCTATAAACACCTACACGTCTATACTATCTCCAAGACTTATGGTTCATTGAGAAACCATTGGAATCATATATTCCAGTTTACGACATGTACCGGTCTCAACGGGTTTACTATACTGACCAAGTAGTGTAAACCTTGACCAGGAACAGTCTGAGAATGACAACGTCATGATACTACTCAATGTCCGTTGCGACGCTTTTGCAACTGTATCATGACTAATCATTCTAGGGTCATTACGTCTTTACCATATAGAAAGATAGATTATATTATAGAAACTGCATATATTATTCATAATAATAATGTTTTACAGAAGTATTCAGCAGAAATACAACTGGGAATTGGCGCTCTGAGCACCAACCCCAACAAAATCTCCCACTTGCTCTAGTGCCAATATCGATTGTATCTAATAGCCATCGACTCCACGTGTTTATCAAACAACTTCGGAGGTATGGCCTTCGTCAGCGGGTTTGCTACATTATCTTCACTCGGTACCTTACACACGAAAATATCCCCTCGCGACACGATCTCTCGAATGATGTGGTACTTGCGTTCCACATGCTTCGACTTCTGATGCGCCCTCGGTTCATTTGCTTGCGCAATGGCTCCAATATTATCACAGTATAACGGAATCGCATTCTCGATACTTGGGACAACTCCCAATTCTGTGATAAAGTTCTTTATCCACACAGCCTCTTTTGCAGCTTCAGAAGCTGTAATATATTCCGCCTCAGTGGTGGAATCAACTGTCGATACCTGTTTTGAACTCTTCCAACAAACTGTACCTCCGTTAAGGGTAAAGACAAATCCAGATGTAGACTTTCTATCATCGGGATCCGATTGGAAATCGGAGTCTGTATACCCATTAACCTGCAGTTCGTTTCCTCCATATATAATCAACTTATCCTTAGTACCTTTAAGATACTTTAGGATATGTTTAATGGCCATCCAATGGTCATTACCTGGATTGGACTGATATCGACTAGTTACGCTAACAGCGAAACTGATATCAGGCCTCGTACATAACATGGCATACATTATGCTACCCAAACACGAAGCATAAGGTTGGTTAGACATTCTAACCTTCTCATCTTCTGTTTGTGGACACATCTTCTTAGAAAGATGAATCCCATGTCTGAACAGTATGTTTGCTGTCTTACAGTTACCAAAGCTATACCGTTCCAAGATCTTATCTACGTACGTTGATTGGGACAACCCAATCAGCCTCCTTTGTCTATCTCTATAGAGTTTTATCCCTAAAACATAGGAAGCTTCTCCCAGGTCCTTCATGGAGAAATTCTTACAGACGTATGCTTTGACGCTTTGTAACATACCTAAATCATTCCAATGATTAGGATGTCATCAACATATAGGACTAAAAATACGACCATGCTCCCACTGGCCTTCTGATACACACAGGATTCTTCCAAATTCTTGAGAAAACCAGACGATCTAATAATCTCATCGAATCGAAGATTCCAACTTCGTGAAGCTTGTTTAAGTCCATAAATGGACTTCTTAAGCTTACATACCATACCCGAGGTTTCGCTGGACGTGAAACCTTCCGGCTGTTCCATATAGATTTCTTCATCAAGAAATCCATTTAGAAAAGCCGTTTTGACATCCATTTGCCAAATCTCATAGTCATGATACGCATCTATAGAAAGCAAAATCCGGATAGACTTAAGCATTGCTACCGGCGAAAAAGTTTCATCATAGTCGACGCCAGGTCGCTGCGTGTAACCTTTTCCTACCAGTCGGGCCTTGTAAGTTTCAACCTTACCGTCAGGCCCGCGCTTCCTCTTGTAAACCCATTTACAACCGATAGGAACAATTCATTCGGGAAGCGGAATCAAGTCCCAAACTTGATTTTCATGCATTGAGTCTATCTCGGATTTCATGGCACTTTGCCATTTCACGGAGTCGATGTCCAACATCGATTCTCTATAGGTGAAAGGATCTGTCTCTTCAACTAAGAGAACATCCAGACTCTTTTTTTATATCAAATACAAGCGTTCAGGAGGTCTAGATACCCTTTCCGACCTACGGAGTGTGTGTGTTGAAGGTCCTTCATCTACTTGAACTTCAGGTTCCTCTGTTGGTTCGTTGTTTTCAGGTTGGACTTTATCAAGCTCAACCTGTCTATGATTACCACCTTCTGACAAAAATTCTACTTCTAGAAATTTTGCGAAGCGAGCTACGAACACATTTCGATGCTCGGTATCATAGAACAGATATCCCCTCGTATTCGAAGGATATCCAACAAACCTAAACTTTTGCCCTCGAGGCGAAAGCTTATCTTGCTGAGTCACCCTGACATAGGCAGGACAACCCCAAACCTTAATATAATTAAGATTTGGTCTCCTACCGAACCATATCTGATACGGTGTCGTAGGAACAGCCTTTGAAGGAATCTTATTCAAAAGATGTGCGACTGTTAAGAGAGAGTAACCCCATAAGTAATAGGGCAAATCTGTGAAACTCAACATCGATCGGACCATATCTAATAAAGTCTGATTTCTCCTTTCAGATACACCATTATGATGTGGTGTACCTGGAGGAGTATATTGAGCGAGAATCCCATTCTCCTTCATATAATCCATGAACTCACCACTCATATATTCACCGCCTCGATCTGATCGAAGGCATTTAATATATTTACCAGTTTGTTTTTCTACTTCATTTCGGAACTCTTTGAACTTTTCAAAGGTTTCCGATTTATGTCGCATCAAATACACATAACCGTACCGTGATAAATCATCGGTAAAGGTAACGAAGTACGAATAACCACTGTGAGCAGTTTGACTTTGTGGACCACATACATCAGAATGTACGAGTTCCAGTAAGTTAGTGGCGCGGTGTCCAACACCAGAAAATGAGGCTTTGGTCATCTTACCCTGAATACAGGATTCACAAGTTGGATAGGATTCAATGGTAAGATCTGATATCAAACCATTCCTAACCAATTGGGTAAGGCGTTTAACGCCAATGTGACCAAGTCTCATATGCCAAAGTTCAGTATTATTAATTACAGGTAAACTACGTTTATTAACTCCAGTATTTAATATATCTTTTGAAGTTTGCAATGTATAATGACCATGCTGGTTTGGACAACAAAGGATCTGATATTATTTTTATCATATAAATACAAAGAACTATTCTTAATATTAATACAAAAGCCTTCTGTATCTAATACAAAAAGTGATATAATATTAGCGACACATCCCGGTACAAAATGACAGTCATATAACAAAAGTGTCTCATTCGGCAATGAGATCTCGCATACTCCCACTGCAACTGCATCCAAAGAGTCTCCACTCCCGAATCGCAACTGCATCTCTCCAGGCTTCAATTTCCTACTTTCCTTCAGCACCTGCAACGAATTGCAAATGTGAATGGGACAAGCAGAATCTAAAATCCAGCTGGATGTAACGGCTTCACAAGCCAAAGATAAAATCAATAACTGGAAAAATAAAAGTACCTGATGTAGAAGCTCTGTCTCTCCTCACTTGGGCAATGTAATCAGGACAGTTCCTTTTCCAGTGCCCACTTTGCCGCAGTGGTGGCATTTATCTTCAGAAGCCCTTTTGGGCTTTGCAATCTTCGCCTGTTGTTGAGGACCAAAAGCCATCTTCTTCTTCTTGCCTTTCTTGTTCTTTCCCTTGGACCATCCTTGGGAAGAAGCCGAAAGAGAAGTAGTTCTAGGAGGCGAGTCGGTACTCCCTTCTTAAGGTCCTCTTCTGCCGTGAGCAACATCATATGTAGCTCCTGGTAGGTACAGACAGTCCCGTGCATGTTGAAGTACATCACGAACTGGCGAAATGAAGCTGGCAGTGAACCAAGAATAACACTCCTACCGATAATGTCATTCAAGATGAGATTATGTTGCCTCAATTGATCGATCAAATCGATCATCTGAAGAACATGTGGGCTAACACTCTGCCCCTCATCCAGACGCGCATGGAACAGTTCCATGGCGACTTTGTGAACAATCACTTGTTCCTGGTTCTCAAATGATTGTCTCAATCGCGTCATCATACTATAGGAATCTAGCATACCATAGTACTGTTGCTTGAGTTTCGGAGACAGTGAACTAAGGATGTATGATTTAACCCTTAAATCATCATCCTTCCAAGTTTCAAAAACTTGGCGTTCCTCCTCCGAAGCATCCTCACCCACTGCAAGGGGCAACGGACCCTCAAGAACATAACCCAGCTTCTCGGAATCGAGGACAATCCTCAAATCCAATTCCCAGTCTGCAAAGTTCTCAGCGCCTTTCAGTTTGTTCGCATCAAGCATACGCGCAAACTGATTTGTGGATTGTGCCGCCATCGCCAATCTATCATATAGATCACGAAAAACGGTTAGTAGATATAAAGCAGTTTCATATAATATCAAAAGCATAAACTAGATCATGGATTTTTAATCTAATATGCCCCTCCCACTAAATCCTGCAATACTGTAATCCCAAAACAGAATACAAATATTTAATAATTAAATTAAATACTAATAGTGAAAAGTGGATCCCGTGAATATATTCGGCTCACAGCAGAGGCACGGTCTCGCCTACGTATATTCATCAGGTAGACAACTCATTTGTCAATCATTCACTAATGACTCCTAAGTATCCGGTCCTGGCCGTTTCTCTCGTTGTCGCTGCGAAGGCAGGCCCACAAGGAGACGTACCAAGGTTAAACTCGTCAATAATAAACTCAAGTTACTTACGTAATCCTGACAGCTAGGGCACGTTCAGAATTCCGCTTTTACTTGAATTTACCTAGTATCTGATATACATATGGTATAAATAAATCTTTATCGGCTACACCCTCACAGCAGAGGCACGGTCTCAGATGCAGTCACAAAGAATTATTCATAAACGTATTGACAAGACGGACCATATAAATGCATCAAATACATAATTACATTCAAACCTTATAATTGGGATTTTCCGCTAAGTGTCATACACCCTAAATCTACTAACCATTTAGATCCTAATAAGTATGCATAAAGTTAAGAAAACATGATTAAACATTGATACAATGAAGGCTAATCATATTAGGTGGCCTAGAATCAGACTTGCTCTGATACCATTTTGTAGGGTTTTTTAGGGGGTGAATCCGGTAACGCAGCGGAAGCGGTGGAAATCTGATTTTCAGATTTCAAAATTTTTTCTCTCGATTAATTAATAAACATATTTATTTAATATTCCAATTATCAAATTATGAAAATAAATTCAATAAAACAATTTTAAATGAATTTACCGAAATACCCTGCTTTGTATTTTTGTCCATTTTAGTCCGAAATTGATCAAATCAATTTTGAATGATTCTAAATCATTTCCAAGATGAACTTATGATGTTCAAAACATCAAAACACCAAAACCACAAAAATCCCCAAATTCTATGCCAAAGCCGAATGCACCATTTGGTGCCCAATTTGGTCATTTGGTCATTTCATGTCTCAAAACTCATCCAAATGAAATCCAATCAACATGAAACTTTATATGCATCATATACACACACAAATACACAACATATATGAAAATCCCCAATTTGGAATTGGTCATGAACCCTAATTTTTCAATTTCCACAAATTGGACAAATTAGACCAAATACTTAAATCAATTACTTCAATCATCATTCTTCCATCCAATCCAAGTCTCAACACAATGAAACAACTCAAGATCAAATCTAGGTCATTTAAGAGTGGGTCAATAACTCTAGATTAGCAACATGGTTTCAAAAACCTCAAAAGAAAGTTTACAACTACAATAGTCACAACCTTCCTTCACCATACATGCTCAACACTTCTATCAAACTTCCATCAACAAAAACACAAAGAAATAAAGAAAGAATAATCTAAGAACATCACATGTTGAAGCCTAGAACCTAAGGAATAATTTCCTCTCTAATAGCAAATTTGAAAAACTTACTAAATTCCAAGCTATCTTTGATATCTTTCTTTTCTCAAGCTTTCCTTAGTTTTCTTCAATGGAGTTTATTTGGTAAAGTGTAATGAGGTAAGTGTAAAGTGAAATGAAAATCAATATATACATGTAACAATAAGGCCTTGGCCGAATTTCACATATACCAAATATAAGACATGTAATTTCATTTTCATTTCAAGCTAATTTGGTCAACTTGCACAAATATCTTAATAACACTTTATTAGATATTTATTTAAGTCAACAAAAGCAACTATGTCATTTAATTCAATATCCTAACATAAGATATTTATATTTTAATTAATTTAATCATTTAACAATTAAATAATTAATTAATTAATCAAATACAAATATTAAATATATGTATAATATTTACATTAAATATTAAAAACATATATTCATTTAGGATAAAAGTCAAATAACTCATTTTGACTATTAAATAATGTGTATTTAAATTAATCAAGTATTAAATGTAAATACACAATAATAGACAAATGACTATCTAGTCCTTTTAGCACGTATCTTGCGTTTAACCTTTAAACGACTTTATAAATAATCAATATTATTTATTAATGTTGCTCTAGTGCTCTACGAGTATGTTTCATTATTGAGACTCTCTAGATTCAGGTATATCCGTCACGAAATCTAATTTCGTGTCCATAATCTATCCACCCGTAGATTATGACGATCACGGATAATCTCGCTGAACCATACAGGTCGAGGTCAAGAAATGTATAATTCCTCCGTCACAGGTATCCGGATAAATCCCAGAGATATAGATGTAAACGTCAAATCTCTATCGGGATTATCCAGTGACTACTATTCTATTAGCAATCTCAAAAAGAATGTTTAGAACTAGCTTCTAAACTTTACCACGGGCCCATGGTTTTATCTGATTGCTAATCATATGGACTACCTATGCTCTGGTACACAGAACTGACGGATCCTATCCTTGATACACATAGGACACCCTGAGGATCTGTCTACACCCAACGAACAGGCGGAGGTCTATATTAATAGATCGGTGACGTGACTGCCGTCTAAGTGTAGAAGATGTCTCAAATGCCCACAATGGCATCTCAAGTCTAAGAATCACAAGTGCTACTCAACCCAAGAAGATTCTTATTGACGCTGGTGTACCATCCATTAAGAATCTTCGGTGATTCGTTCAGTGTTTATCCGCTATAAACACCTACACGTCTATACTAGTCACCAGACTTATGGTTCATTGAGAAACCATTGGAATCATATATTCCAGTATACGACATGTACTGGTCTCAACAGGTTTACTATACTGACCAAGTAGTGTAAACCTTGACCAGGAACAGTCTGAGAATGACAACGTCATGATACTACTCAATGTCCGTTGCGACGCTTTTGCAACTGTATCATGACTAATCATTCTAGGGTCATTACGTCTTTACCATATAGAAAAGAATATATTATAAAACTGCATATATTATTCATAATAATAATGTTTTACAGAAGTATTCAGCAGAAATACAACCGGGAATTGGCGCTCTGAGCACCAACCCCAACAGAAGTCAACCACTTTGAGTGAAGTGATGCTTGTCATCATTGATTGAAGTGAATATTTGATGGTGGTTGTTGAATGCATTTAATGCATTTTTGCCTCAAAATTGTTAAGCTTTTTGGAAAAGCTTTGACCAAATTTTGAAAAGTAATTTTGGTATGGGTTTTGGAAAACATTTACACAAATATAACTAACACATTTTCTTCTCTCCTCACACACAAGTTTCGGCAGGGCCAAAACTTCATCCTCTCTCATTTTTCTTCACAAAACCGTGGATTAGAAGAAGCAACTAGGAAGATTTGTGGCAAATCTTACCAATGCTAGCACATGAAGAGTCATCCTAAGGTGATATGGAACTAACTTATGAGCATGGATTCACAACACAAGCTTGGAGCTTGGAGATCCTTCCATGGTGGGACCGAATTCTCAAGAGCACAAGAAGGACCTTGGCCGAGAGCTTTATGGAGCAAGGGCTTGTTGTTCCTCGCATCGCATAGCCGTTCAATGTGAGTATGATTCCGCCATATTTTCATTGTTGTATTCACACATGTTTCATTGTTTGAATTGATCATTGGGACTTAATAGAAACCCAACAATGGTATCAGAGCCATTTTGAGCATGAAATGAATTAGGGTAAAATTTGGTAAAATCAATTTGAGCAGAATTGATAAAATTAATTGATTGAGTATGCTTGAATGATGATGTATTGAAGTTGTATATGATCAATTTCATGAAATATTGATTGGATCAATTTTCCCCATTACTTGGCTTGGCCGAAACTAGTGATGCCCTAAAGTCATGGTATTTTTTGTTCCTTTAATCATTGGATAACTCGAAACAATTGGGAAATGTTGATTTGTAATTCAATTGGATTGAAAGCGAAATCGGACATAAAAACCTACCATTGCCGTGACTATAAGCATGTAAAATGATGTGATTTCTTGATTCAAATGTGTTGGAGATATGTTGATGATAATGAGCATAATTAATTGAGTGAATTCGTATTTTGGAAATTTTAATTTGGGTAATTAATTATGGCATACACTTTGGTTAATTTAATTATGAAATTTAGAATTTTGAAATTAAATTAATTGGGCTTAAATTTGGAATTGGGCTTGTAAAGTTATAATTGGGCTTAATGAGCTTGGTTGGGCCAAGTTTGGTTTAGGCTAATTGGTTGGATCCAATTGGGCCCAAAACCATATCCATAAAGTCCAATTATGACTAATGGACCTTTAATTTTAATTGGGCCTAATGGGCCTAAATTGGTTTCTTGGCAAATAAGGGTGATTCCTTAAATAGGCTTTGGTATTTGGGTTTGACCCATATTGACCAAAGTCCATGCCTTAGAAATTAATTAAAAGCCCATTGGACTTTAATTAAATTGACATTGGATGTTAATCGGGCTTTGAGACCCGTAATGATTAGATTTAGAATCTAAGTCTTAAATGTACTTTAAAAGGCGTAATATGTAATTTGGAATTAAATAAATGAGTTAGTATTAATAAAAATTAAATTGGATTTAATGTTGTAGTTTAATATAATTCAAGAATTCGTACTTTGAGTACTTATTCGCAAAACGAGTTGGACTCGCGCAAAATTAAATCGTTGTTTGAACATTGGATGGTCATTAATATTCAGATTAATTAATTGGATTAGATTGATTGATAACATGCTTGTGTGAATACATGGATGCGATGTATGAATAATGTATATCGGATGAATATTAGATGGGTGAGGGAAATTTTGGAAATTGATGTAATAAATTTAGAATTTATTAATTGGACCTCCGTGTCCAGCCTATTACCTCATTTCTCATTGTATTTCTCTTCTCACCTATTCCCCTCAATGTAAATGAGGTTTCTTTAGAAATGTTATGTAATCGGGTAGAAGTAATACTTGTGCTAGCGGGAGAGAGGAAATGAAGAGATTTGTTCTAGGAACAATGTTTAAATATCCATCCGCATATCATTATTATATTTATTTTTTACGCGCCTTATTATGTGTTTAGAATGCATGTTTAAGGGTGTATGATGATGAGACCTTAACAAAGATAATTAATTGGTTTCCAATTACGTGAAAAAACCCTCACAACATATTAAGCGTTTTTCCTTCCATTTAGTGATTCTTACTCAAGATCCAAGACTGACACTGGTTTGTTGGCCAAAGTCAAGACCTTTGTCCGTCGTGGATGTGTTTGAATCATGAAGGCTTTGTTCCATATCGGTGTCTTGTCCAAGTTGTGATTTGTGGCCAAAGTCAAGATCACTTCTTGTCCATCGACATTGATTACGAAGTTTCCATAGTCAATGGGTCACGCTTAACTGGGATCACTAAGTTTGTTGTGCCAAAGCCCAAGCTTAGTTGATTCAGAGGAAAAAGGTTAGGCAATATATTGGATATATTGGCATATATAAGATATATGTTTCGGACTGGATGTCCACCTACTGGATCTAGGAATTGGATGGATCCAATTGATCTTAGGGATCTACCTAGTTAATTATCATACAATTTGTTGGCCAAAGTCAAGATTGTGTGTTATTTAACGGGATCCTAGCCCACTACGAAACAAGTTTCCCAAGTACTCAACAGAGGGTTAGAGGCTCGCCGAAAAATAGTGGGAGGCAAGTATTAAATTTGCAATATTCGTTTAGTTACTTGCCATACGCGCTCATTTCATTTTTTCGTCTTGTACGTAATTATTATTAGTTGAACTAATTTAATTATTGTTTTAATTAAACAGTTGGACTGTATTCAAACTACTTCAATTAATAGTTGATTTTATAATTGGATTATAGTAATCAATATAATTGAATTTTAATTAAATTATAGTTGATTATATAGTTAGACTATAGTAATCATTATAATAAATAGTACCTAAAATCGTTGATTAAATAGTTGGACTATTAGAATCAAGATAATTGAAAGATTAGTGTTTAAAAAATAATCCTGGGTGAAAATGTATTTAAACGACTTTAATTTTCAAATTGGGAATAAAAATTCAGGATAGTCCTGGAAACCGAGATGTTACTTTATTTGATATAGTGACGTCTCGAGCCTAAGCCTGGAGTTAAGCAAATAATAGAACATGATATTTGGAATATTCATGTGATGATAACTTTAGTGCTTAATCCAATAAGCTTGCCAAATAGACTCCTTAATTTCTTAATCAGAACTAAGGATCCTTATAGTATGATAATGAAATTGAAGGATCTTCATAGATCTATCTTTATTTCTTAGAAGAACTAATTGCAATAGAAAACTCTTGGAGAGTTAATGGCTATGCTCAAGGAGACAAAGCCAAAGTTTGCAATAAGGCAAGAAGCGCAAAGCGCATCTTACTTTGACATTCCAGAAGGCCAAGGCTTGGCCAAAGGCTTCTGGGGTGTGGAAAAGGGCAAATGCAAAGTCATTATAATCTTCTGGGAAGACAAAGGACATATCCCAAGATGTCTGCCTAAACTGTGGCAAACGGGGTCACTAGAAGCGTGACTGCCGTATGGACAAAGCAGACATGAAGGAATTGAAGACAGTGCAAGGCTCCGACTTCAAATATGTTTGTCATAAACATGTTCGCTACTGGTTTCAAAATTGGATTTTGATACTAGATATGGTACATAAATATGTACTGGTGTGCAGAATCTGCTAATTAGCAGGATACTGACTTCATATGAGATATATCTACGAATCGAAAACGGGACGAAAGTCGCTGTTTTAACCGTAGAGACCTAAGTTTAGGAACTACCCTTCGGGTGTGTACTTAAATTAGGAAACTGTTACAATGTGACTAGTTTGACTAGAAATATTATCTCTATATCAGGGTTTAACCCGTTGCGGGTATACCTTTATATTATAGAACACTAAAGTGTTTCATTTTATAAAGATGATATTGAGATAAACACATTAGATGTGAATAACAGTATTTATATTTTGAATATAAATAAATCTCAAACGTATAACATGACAAATAAATATATCAAACTAAATTAATCAGTTGAGACTTATATGTGGCATTGTTGTCTATGACACAACTAAACAAGACTCGTATATCCACACTTTCGAAGAGTGGATACTATGAAAGATTTGATTCTATTCAAATAATGTCTACGGATCTAGTTTATAAGGCAAAGTGCCTAAAACACCTTTTACTTGGTAAAAGTGCAAGTGCCATCGATATATTAGCCCTCGTTCATAGTGACGTAAGTGGGCCCATATCTAGCTAGGCTAGAGGTGGATATGATTGTTTCGTGACCTTTACGGATGTGGCATCATGTTATGGTTATGTGTTTCTTATGAAACACGTATCGGAAATTTTTGATGAATTCAAAGAGTTTCGACACGAAGTAAACAGACAGATCAGCTAAAGTATTAAACACCATGATTGGACCATGATGAAAATACTTAAGCAATAAGTTTCTCAAATACTTGAAAGAGTATAGTATTTTTTCATAAGAGGACTCCTCCCGGAACACGTCAATTTGACGGTATGTCTGAACGGAGAAACCAAATTTTGTTGGACATGATAAGGTTAATCATGAGTCGCTCTGAGCTATCATTTCCTTCAACGGATACACATTAACAGTACAGAACTTATTTTGAATAAGGTTCCATAAAAATCTGTTTGACAGACTTCATATTATATATGAACAGGAAAGAAACTAGGTTTTCTCATTCCTTAAGATTTGGGTATGCTAGGCATATGTTAGGATGATACCAAACTAAAACCCAAATCGGATAAGTGCCTAATTGTGGGTTATCATAGGGAAACCAAAGTATAGTACTTATACATCTCACAAGAGAACAATGTAATTGTTGCTCACCATGCGGTTTTCCTAAGAGGAATACCTATATGCAGTGGTGAGTGAGAGGAAAGTAAAACTCGATGAAAATCAGAGTAATACTATTCCAGGCACCAATTCCTTAATGGAACATAAATAGTTCATCAAGGATGTAACTATACCATTAATCTTCGAATGCACAAGAACCGCGTAAGTCGGAGAGAGTCAGAAAATAACCTGGGGTATGGGTTCTGATCTCACCTCATAAAGATATCAATCTATTGAGGAACGAACTGACTACGTATGAGGAAGTGATACAAGGTATCGACTCCCTATTATGGCAAAGTTTCATAATGTCCGAAATGGATTCCATGTATACCAACCAAGTTTGGATACTAGTTGTTGTACCGGAAGACATTGTGCATATTGGTACTATATAAGTCTTCAAGGAAGACATATATGGATGGCAACATACCAACGTACTAAGCTAGGCTTGTAGCGAAAAGGTGTCGTTATCAAAATTGTTTCGATTATGACGAAACCTTTTTATCGATGCCATTGTTAAATCCATTTGGACAATGCTTGATGATGCTGCATGTTTCATTTATGAATTGTGGCAGCTGAATGCCAAAACCGCTTTCCTTAACGGAAACCTTTTGGAAGATGTTTACAATATCCTGACGGTTTTGTCGTTCCAAAACAAGCAAACAAGGTTTGCGAGTTAATTTGACCCATGGATGGATTGAAGCAAGCATAATGTTCTTGGAATTATCGTTTTGATGTAATCATAATGGTGTATGATTTAATTCAAAACGAAAATGATTCTTGTGTATATAAGGAGGTTAGTGGGAGCGCACAGAAAGTGACTGTCCTATATAATGATGACATGTCATTTCTTGGAAATGATATTCCCATAAAACAATCGGTGAAAGCTTGGCTTTCATGAAAATTCTCCGTAGAATTCTTGGGAGAAACAACTTTTATTCTAGGAATAAGATCTAATGGGATAGATCTAAAAGTTGTTAATACTCTCTGAGAACTCGTACATTGAAAGAAATGTACGCGAACTGGTGTCTCATACACTTTGAGCATATGGAGTCACAATCAGGCCAATCCATGTGATAGTCACTGGATTGATGTTAAGAACATCATTTAGTATCTTAGATGATCTAAGGATGATGTCTTATACTATGGAGAAGGAGAACTTGAAGTGACTGGATCACTACTGCAAGTTTCATAACCGATAAAAATGACTATAAGTCGCAAAACGGTACTACAAAGTTTGAATAACGGAACAGTGAGCTGGAAATCTTCCAAGCAAGATACTGTTACGGATAAACAACAAAAGTGGATTATTGATGCAGTTGAGGCAGCAATAGAAGCCTTTTGGACCGATAATAATCTAATTAGATTAGGAGTAGTTCTGTTAGCAGTTGAGCTAGGCTACAGCACAGGCTAAAGAATTAATGGTCTCATCAACGATCCAGATATATACTTCAAATTTCATCTGATTCGTTCGGATCATACATCGTGGCGATGTGATGATCGAATAAATCGCATCAGATGATAACACTGCAAATGCGCTGATGAAAGCCTTTCCTCAGCAGAAGTTTGAGCGAACCGTACATAGTTTGGGTGTAGGACACTTGAGTGATCGGCTATAGGCCAAGTGGGAGATTGTTGGAAAGTTATGGCCCATAGCATCACTATTTGTACAGATCATGGTGTTGTTGTACAAATTAACTATTGCACAAAGGAAATTGCTCTTTTATCATTTGTAATTAGATTACCAGATGTATAAATGATAGAAGGTCCATATGATTAGTTCCGGATTGAGATGATATGAGACAGTATCAATCCATAAAGGTTTAATCATTAAATATCCCTAGTCGTAGTATTATCGAGATTGGACATCGATAATGCGGAATATACTAGTATTGCACTAAGCGCGTTGTGGGAGCATAACGGCATATTTCTTCTATATTTGGGTATAAGATACTCATGCAAGTGTAATAAGAGGTTGTGTTTACCGATGGTACGGAAACAGCTTTGCTCTGGATAGACCCCTCGGAATTCCATTGGTAGTATGACTATGTGTCTATGGAAGTCCGAATCAGGGTATGTGTATTTTGTCTTAACCTGAGACTTGCACCGCTAATACTTGCGACAATCAGTATACTTTGGTTTGTCGTCTAGGGCTTTAACCGTTTTCTGTGTACGCCTCTTCTGGGTATATTGAGAATCGTAGTGTATTGGGTGTGATGTCGAGACAGAAGTATCGCTCCAGTCATAGTGGAGATGATGATCATGTAGGATACAGAACTGGTTCTCTTATGTACTGCAGTCATCGGGATAAAATGACTAGGTCATGTTTATCCGATTATAGAGACTAGTTACCAGAGATCTGATATATTCTTCGTACGGGGCAGACATGATTCCAGCCCCAGGCCTTGCACGCGACATCTGATACTGGATCGAAATACGCAATACTACGTATACTACACCTGGTATAGATCACATATTCCAGTAAGAATATTTTTGGAGAATTGGGTAGGCACGGTGCTTTGCTAGAAGCCAACCATGTCTTGTAAATCGGTAAAAACGAAGTACTAGGTACGTACGTGTTCGGATAGTGCGACGACCGAATTTACTGCCAACATATCCGGGGATCTCATGGGTCGCTTCCCGAAGATTCACCGATGACGTATGACTCGCACTTTAATAATCTGGGATTAATTATAAGAGAGAGAAAATTAATCTGGGATTAATTACAGAGAAATTTTATCTGGAATAAAATATCATTTAAGGAGAGAGAACGATTAATTTGGAATTAATCGATAAAATAATATATTCGATATATTATACGAAATTGGATTTTGACGCGGAATTAAAATTAGATTTTAATTCGGGTGAACGAGTTAATTTAGAATTAATTCGTTAGCGACGTGAATAGTAATTTTGCTAGGCATAATTATTTAATTACGTCGCAACGAAAAATTTGTTAATTTGGAATTAGCGAACCCGAGCCCGGGAGTGTTTGCGGGCCCACTCGCATTTCGAAGTCAAGTGCGGCCCACAAGTCACATCAAGCGTCAAATCACTAGTCAATCAAGTGATGGAAGTCACATCACTTTGAGTGAAGTGATGCTTGTCATCATTGATTGAAGTGAATAGTTGATGGTGGTTGTTGAATGCATTTAATGCATTTTTGCCTCCAAAATTGTTAAGCTTTTTGGAAAAGCTTTGACCAAAATTTTGAAAAGTAATTTTGGGATATGTTTTTAGAAAACATTTACACAAATACAACTAACACATTTTTCTTCTCTCCTCACACACAAGTTTCGGCCAAGGGCCAAAACTTCATCCTCTCTCATTTTTCTTCACAAAACTGTGGATTAGAAGAAGCAACTAGGAAGATTTGTGGCAAATCTTACAAATTCTAGCACATGAAGAGTCATTCTAAGGTGATAGGGAACTAACTTATGAGCATGGATTCACAACACAAATCTTGGAGCTTGGAGATCCTTCCATGGTGGTGACCGAATTCTCAAGAAGCACAAGGAGGACCTTGGCCGAGAGCTTCATGGAGCAAGGGCTTGTTGTTCCTCGCATCGCATAGCCGTTCAATGTGAGTATGATTCCGCCATATTTCATTGTTATATTCGCACATGTTTCATTGCTTGAATTGATCATTGGGACTTAATAGAAACCCAACACGATCTTCTTTCTTATGCATTGGATCTTGTCGTCAGAGGAATATGAGAAATCCATAGTACCATAGGTATAAGAGCAGAAGTGAGGGTGTTGATGAGCACTTAATGTCCTATAATAGAAGATGAAAAATTTTGAATTTTGAAACTTTGAACCGATGTGGCTGACGAGGACAATCAAATCAGTGTTTATGAGACATGACTAATGGATTTCAGAGGAAACATAGGGCGGCCCAAGGCACTCATAAGCCCATTAAGGGCCCAAATTTAGAGTATGTAAAATATAATCATGGCACTTGACATTTGAAAATTTGAATTACCCCAAAAAAATCGTTTGTTCCCATCATTTTACTCAAAATAATGCAAACAAAAGGGGAAATATTTGGAAGAAAATCAAACATTTGATAAGTGAACAAACACACCATGAAGAGGATTCAGGGTCCCTCTTTAGAGTCCGACTTCAGGACTTTCGGTCAGATTATAGCCCAAAAATCTCGTCAGAGCCTGAATTCAAGACCTTCCATCAGAGTCCAAATTCATAACCTCTCGGCAAAACATCTATTTTAGACTCACTTCCAGGAAAGGCAAGTAAGGGTCACGAGAGGAGTTAACCTAGGGAATCAACTCCTTAATTACATGAATCTCCGAAATAAAGAATTTGACAGTCAAACATATATTTTCCATCTCTTGAAGCTAATCAATCGCTTAGAATAAGGGAATTCTGAGATTTTAGCGAGTGGGTTTGTTAATATATAATATAAATGGGAACGTAAATACAGTCAATGGTAGTTTCATTGTATGAAGATTATTAATAATGGGAGAATCCCTAAAGAAAGGGGTTGATCTCTGATTAATTAAAAATAATAGAGATCTATTGACTCTAATTGATTGTTTATTTTCTGATTCTATTGTTTGTGAGGTTTTTCACAAACATACATTGTTTCACTTCTGACCTTAAAATATTAATTACAGTAGAAATATTTTATCTACAAGGTGATGAAACTATCAATATATTTTCTCTCTTTGGTTTCTTTTTCAATCTCCAAATCTGTGAGGAGATTTATGGGTGAAGTAGAATGAACAAGATGGACTTGAAATCAGTACTGAAATAATAATTAACCATCATAGTCAGCATGAACTTTAATATCTCCATATATAATCACTATTATATAACACAACATCATTGTCGGTATTTGAGGTTTCCTGGAAGGACTCGATTAAACCAGTCATAACATACATATTATCCTATCTTAAACAATGCATGCATATCAAAGATTAAAATAGTAAAATAAAAAACTAAACATGCATAAAATGATAATGGCGATTAACATACAAAATAACTAAGTATGCAATGAAATATAGAAAACAATAAGCACGACTGGATATATATATCCTTGGTTAAATATGTGTGCGTTCGGCTGGAGATACTGTGTCAAACTAGAATCTCAGATGTGAAGAAATATTAAAAAGGATGCTCTCACGTCGTATCTTTATGCGTATGTTGTGGCTCTAAAGACGTCTCTGGATGTCTGTATTATCACTTGGTTGTTTGTTGAAAGGAGAAAAACTCCAAGGATGCCAATGATTTTCACTCACTCTCTCGAAAGTATAAAGACATTTCTAAATCTTTTGATAGATAGTTTCCAAATAGAAAAAAGTGAAAGGATGAGGTGTTTTTATAGTAAAAACAACAAGAGATAAGGATGGAATTAGGAAACAGAATCCCTCTGATTCTCCAGTGATTGCCAATCTGCTGGGTCAGTTACAACACGATAGATATCTGGCCGGATTTATATCTACGGATATATATATCTGATCGGATAAAAGCAATACATATCATGCCTGTATTTCTAGTAACTAAAGATCTACATAATTGATGACATCTCGATGCATGTCCGGCCGATTATAAAATTTGAATTTTATATCTGGTCAGACATAATAACGTTCGTCATTTCAGGGATTGGCGATCATCACACTCACTAACAACTGGAATGTTTATCGGGCACACTATTGTGGTTTGAGAGAATGTAGGCCGGACATAAGTGATGTCCGGACGGTGCTAGTTTGTATTTCCTAGAGTTTATTTCGTTTTAGGCATTCATCCTTGTAATTTTCCAAGCTTTCAGAGGTTGTCTCCATAAGAGACTCATCATCGGGCCATGCATAAAAATGCAGTGTCTACACCAAAGTAAGGTGTACCATTTTGGATGAAAGTCAGTACATATATCAGACTCATATATTTAGAAAATTCAAGCCATAATCAAATATTCAGGGCTCACCATATACAAGCTGGCCTTTCGATATTTCAAAGCGTTCAATAAATTATCATGAAACACAAACTTGTCCCAGGGAAAGACCCAACAAGTTTTCATTCCATGGGGAAGGGGTTAAACGAATCCAAATGGTTACAATCAAAAGACAAGAATTAGGAAATTTTACTTATATAGGAAAACAACTATTGGTTTACATGTAGGCTTAATCCAGGGTTCATGCTTATGCTCTCATTGGCGATTATTTGTCCACGAGTAGGTCTCCCCACCCAAGGATTCAATCGTCTAATTAACACATCATTTTTATACCCATAGCTACTTGCCAACAAGTGATGGTTATCATCGTATAGCGATCCACCACATTGAGTGAAAGCAATTTCACGATATACAACTGTTGGGGTCAGGTGTAATGGAAGGCGCGGTTCGGGGAAAATCGTAACTTTAAAAATTTTAAACTTACCGAATAAATTATTCAATATCCCATATGAATAATTCATTCATATTTCACCTAAACATATTTATTCGTTATCAAATAACGACATAAATAATTTAGAAACACCACAAAACTTTCAAGAAAATAATTTTCCATAAAATAGCATAAAACGCGTTTTTATCCGAACCGACCAACCATTACACACGGGGGCTTCCCAGGTCAGCCCCAATAGTACTTGGGCAGTTCATTGGCTGCCCAAACAGTGACCGACCAACCATTACACACGGGGGCTGCCCAGGTCAGCCCCAATAGTAATTGGGCAGTTCATGGGCTGCTCGAACAATGATTCAATCGACTAATTAACGCATCATTTTTATACCCATAGCTACTTGCCAACAAGTGATGGTTATCATCGCATAGCGATCCACCACCTTGAGTGAAAGCAATTTCACGACATACAACTGTTGGGGTCAGGTATAATGGAAGGCGCGGTTCGGGTAAAATCGTAGCTTTAAAAATTTTTAAACTTACCGAATAAATTATTCAATATCCCATATGAATAATTCATTTATATTTCACCTAAACATATTTATTCATTATCAAATAACGACATAAATAATTTAGAAACACCACAAAACTTTCACGAAAAATGTTTTTCCGCAAAATAGCATAAAATGCGTTTTTATCCGAATCGACCAACCACTACACACGGGGGCTACCCAGGTCAGTCCCAATAGTACTTGGACAGTTCATGGGCTGCCCGAGCAATGACCAATTCACTGTTTGGATAGCAGACACCCGGTAAGCCCGAAACTCACTCGATAACGTCATTTTTCACCGTTTTCGTATATTCTCAATTCGAAATAATTTTCGGTGCTTATTCCAATGCCCAATATGCATCCAATATATTTAAATAATATAGTTTTCATCACCAAAATTCCATAATTTTCAGATCTGATCTGGGTGCCAAAAATATCATTTTTCATGCTTTAAATCCATTTTCTCAACATTAATCATATTCACATTTACACCAAACAAATCATATTCACATAATTTTTCTCAATGAAGAACTCAAGAATAATTCTAGGAGTTACAAGAGTGGTCATAACACTCTAGAATGGTAACAAATCATCAAATGATAAAATTGAACTAATATTACACTAATATTATTCAATCTAATTTCACATATGCATCTAGCCTCCAAATCCATCCTCCAAATCAAAAAGTCCCAAAATCCAATAAAGAAAGAAATCCAAGAACTATTCTAGATACTCAAGAACAAGAAACAAACTTTATAAGCTTAGGAATATTAAAGATTACCTCAAAATCTTCAAATTTCCTTAAGCTTCATTCTTGATTTGATAATTTTCTCTCAAGTTTCTATCAAGAACCCATTTTGGAAGCTCTCTAAAATGGTGAAAAATTTGGCCAAGACAACTTAAAATGAAAGAGAAAATAATTTTCCCTTTAATATATTGCTAGGGGAGAAATTGGTGGATGGGCATTTTGATCATTTTCAAATTTTTATCATTTAATCAAATTAAAGAGTCCAAATTCAATTTGACAATCATTTACTTTAATAAGGCCAAGTGTAACAAATTAGACTTAGCCATTTTTCAAGTAAATGATGACATTAAATATTTTATTTTTTAATTATTTAATTATTTAACAATTAAATAACTAAATAATTAATTAATATAAATATCTTTATATATGTATTTTTATTTACATTAAATAACAAAATACATATATTAATGACATGTGTCAAAATCTCATTTGACAATTAATTAATATGTATCAAATCAAATTTTGTATCAAATACAAATACACATTAATTATTGATTGATCGAAATGCCCATATGAAGGTATTTTTTCGTTTAACCGTTAAATGATTCAAATTAACTCATTTAATTCTATAAAGTATTATAAATAATCTGTATTATTCATAACGAATTGCTCAAGTGCTCAACGAGTACACATCATATAGTGGGACTCTCTAAGTTTAGGTTTATCCGTCACAAAGTTAAAATTCGTGTCCATAATTCACCCACTCGTAAATTATAACGATAACAGATAATCTCGCTAAACTATGCAAGTCGAGGTCATTGCATACATATAATCCCTCTATCACAAGCTATCAATATTATAGCAGGGATATAGATAGGAACGTCAAAATTCCTAAGGTATAATATAGTCGACTTTCAAATTTACGATCTCCATATAACATTCGGAACTCGCTTCCGAAGTATACCACGACCATGAATTTACTAGATCGCAAACACGTACAAGATACATATGCCCTGTACATAGGACTGACAGATTCTATCTGATACTCACAAGATATCATCAGCATCAGTCCACACCCAACGAGCAGGCGGAGGTCTGATCTAAATAGATCAATGTCATGACTGCCTTCAAAGTGTAGAGAATGTCTCATATATTCACAGTGGTATCTCAAGTCGAAGGAATACTATACTAATCAACTTGAAAAAATTCCTATTGACGTTGGTGTACTATCTATTAGGAAATCTTCAGTGAGTCGTTCAATATTTATCAAATAAATACCTACATGTATATACGAGTCTCCCGCGACTCATGGTTCATTAGGATAAACCATCGGACCAAGTCCCGATATACGACATGTACTAGTCTCATCGGATTTTACTAACTAACCTGTGTTAGTAAATCTTGACCAGGAACTTTATTCGAGAATATACTTCTAGTAGTGACACTGTCCAATGTCAATTACAAACTACTTTATAACTGCGCACTCTATTATATATTATCGGGTCTTTATCTAATATATATATATATATATATCACTAAACCAGATTTAGTTTCAATCTAATCAAATTGGATGGAATATATATAATAAAAGACAAGAGGTGCGACCATAAATAAATAATATTATGGAAAATGGAATTGTTTGTATTCATGAATCTGACATAAATATGATCCGGATTGGCACTCCGAGCACCAATCCTAATAGCAACACCATCAGGGTTTAAAGAGTAAGAAAAATAAATAAAGACATAGAAACCTCAATCCCTCCATGGATACTACAAGGAATACTTAAGGGCCGATTCTCTATCCCTAGTGGAGTCGCTATATGTAGGAGAGAAGTGAGGTTTATCGCTATGTCTATGACATCAGCGACCAAGATATTATTGGGTTCACAGCCCGTAGAGAGTACGGATAGCCCACAAGGGACTAACCAGAGAATAAAAGAGTTGCCCCCCAATATAAGACACTCGGAATGATTTAAGACAACATTACACCTCTCGCAAGGTCTTTCTGATGAGTGGTAAATATATCACTTTTTCCCACTCATTTGACCTAATATCTTGAATAGATTCTTGAGTTTTGTGAATATTTTGATGTGTTTTGTTTTATTTTGTAGATAAATAAAGATTCAGGACATTCTGGAGGTGATTTTGGGCCAAAACAGTAAAAAATGACAGAAACGGTAATTTGGTAATTTTACGCGTCGCGATGCGCCAGCCTTTGGCGTCGCGATGCCTAACATGCGCCATGAGCTGCTAACGTGCGTCGAGGGACACGTGTCAAAATCTGAAAAGTTTGACTTGCTAACGTGCGTCGTGCCACGTGTCAATATCACACCTGATCTGCTAATGTGCGCCGAGCCACGTGTCATCATCCTATGGTGCCGACAATCGCCATCACCATGTGTCACTCTACGTGTTAGCCACGTCATCGTCCACATCAGCAGTAGACCGAGTCAATGTGCCACGTCACCGCTACGTTATCATCAACCAATCACAACGTGCCACGTGTCGTAATCCCACGGTGCCGACAATCACTATCGTCACGTGTCGCCACGTCATCGCCACGTCGGCACAATTATTGAGTCAATTATCCAAAATGCCACGTGGCAGATAAGAATCTGAAGCAGCCAACCAGAGTACGACACGTGGCGCGTCACGACGCGAAGCGCTCGTCGCGATGCGCACACCTTACCGAGGCCTATAAATTCAGCTCAATTTTCTGATTTCAGATGTACCTTCCTCTCTGAATCATCTGATGTAAATATGGAGTTTTATATCTAGTTTCTTTTAATTTCAGTTTTGTAATTAATTTTAATTACGTTCTGTAATAGTAATTTACTTTCTTTACTTTTACAGTTCTTACTATTCAATCATGAGGAGGTAACTTCCCCCTGCTAGGGTGAAAGGTAAAGCTTTTGTTATTGCTATTTAGATTAATCTCCCTTAATTATAATATATTCACTATTTAAAATTTGACTTAACAAGGATACCGCTATATTGGTCGGTTGGTAATCATTTATAAACTGGTTTTAATCTGACTAAGCATGTATACCGCCTGGTTGGTCGGTTGGTAATTTCCGCCTATATGGATGGTTTTTGGACTTAATTTGACTTAAGCAGGTTACCGCCTATATGGCTGGTTGGTAATATCACACAGGTTAATATATTATATTAAGGGAGATATCTAAAATAGTAGTGATAAAAGTAGATCCTCTAGCCCTATCATTTTCTTTTATTGTAATTTTCTTTATTTTCTTTTCAACATTTTACTTTATGTCTTTTATTTTTAAGTTGTTACTCGCCCTAGTTATGTGTCATAACTAATTTAGTTATCTATGGTTGTGATGAATTCTAATATCACCGGTTTATAAGAGGTTATTTTGTAGTTTGGGTAATTTAAAGGTTTACTTATTAAGTCTTAAACTTAATGTGTCTTGTTAATTGGCCACTAATAAGATTGATCTGGTAAATCTAAAATAAACTTGACAAATGAATTTTAGGCTTCAGCCTTAGACTTAATAGCTCACGATCTTCCTTGAGGATAGGTAACCCTTTAATAGATTTCCTTACAGGATAGACATATACCTGTCGGGCAGGGGTAACCTTTATTGGAGCTTAATCTTAATGAATCCAGGTAATTTGGTTAACATAGACATATGGTTCAATTGAGTTATACTGGGTATTTGCGTCTGAGAATCGACAGAGGCTTTCGCATAATTTTGTGTTCCAGGTTAGTAAACCAATTTATTACACAAACATGAAAAAACCACTTCATCTTTTAAAAGATATTAGAAAGATTCACAACCCTAGATAGTTCATTACTATTGAATTTTCTTAAACCTACTATCGAGCAATTTTATTTACTTGTTTTTAAGTTTAAAATCATCACCATTTCAAATCAATCAATCAACCTGTTAGATAATAGTAATCATTTGACCTCATAAAATTAATAGATTAGGTATTAAGTCCTCGTGGGATCGATGCTTTTTATACTACTTGAACGATACGTGTGCTTGCGTTATATGCGTGTGATTACGCCGATCAAGTTTTTGGCGCCGTTGCCGGGGACTTATTTATTTTTTACTATTAGTTTAGGGGTTAGATACCTTTACTTGTATTTAATTTATTTTTACTTATTATTTCTGTTTTCCTGTGTTTCGGGTTCTCAAACACTACATGAGACGAACTAGAAGCTTTGAACTCCGACTGCTTGACCCAGAGATTGAAAGAACCATCAGACAGTTGAGAATGGAAAGACGAGAAGGCTAAGAAGCAATTATCAACATGGAACCTGAACCTTTAGAGGTTGCACCACCAATACCCATTCGAGACAGAACCATTCCGGTGGTCGACAGCTTCATTTCCTGTATTGTACTTCCTCCTTTACCAGCAAATGTGTGTGACATCAAAACATGCATTCAGATGATTCAACAGTTAGTGCAGTTTGGGGGGAAAGCAACTGAAGATCCTAATACCCACATCAGTAACTTTCTGGAAGTTTGCGGCACTTTCAATTACAATCGAGAAGCTGAAGAAGCAATGAGACTGCGAGTTTTTCCATACTACTTGAAGGATAGAGCTAAAGTTTGGTTACATTCACTACCAGCAGGTTCCATCACAACTTGGAACACTTTAGCCACCAAATTTCTTGCAAAGTACTTTCCACCAGCCAGAACTGGAAAGCTGAGGAATGACATCACATCCTTTGTGCAACAAGACTCGGAAACTCTCTACGAAGCTTGGGAAAGGTACAAAGATTTGCTCCGGAAATGTCCTCACCATGAGATTCCAAAATGGCTTCAAGTCCAAACTTTCTATAATGGACTTTTTGGACTAATGAGAACCACAATTGATGTTGTTGCTGGAGGAACTTTGATGGAAAAAGGAGAAGATCAAGCCTGGGACCTAATCGAAGAAATGGCCAACAACAATTCCTTGTGGCCAACAGAAAGGAGCATGATCCAAAGAATTGCAGGAATTTATGAAGTTGGAGCCAATACAGCAGTCAACGCCAAGCCGGATCAAATATGCAAATTCATGGAGACTCTTACCACTGGATCCACAAGTTCACCATATGGAGGAGCACTAGAACCAAACCAATTTGAAGAGACGGTGAATTATGTCAACAATTTCAACAGACAGAGGGAACAATCCATATTCCAACACCTACAACCCAGGGTGGAAGAATCATCCGAATTTCTCATGGAGCAACAATTCAGGGCAAAAGAACTATCCACCACCTGGATTCCAGCAACAGAACAAAGGCCAGGAGCAGGCAAATGAACCAGAAATAGCAGAAGTGGTGGGTCAGTTAAAAAAGTATGATGATATGTTTCAAAGCCAATTTACTTCCATCAAAGCACTGGAGAATCAAATTAGACAACTGGCCAATGCTCAGAGTTACAGACCGCCAGGAAATCTTCCCAACAACACAGAAGCAAATCCAAGGAACAGAGGGAAGGAGCAATGTCAAGCCATCACCTTAAAAAGCGGTACTGAAATCAACAAAGATGCTGGAATCAAGGCAACAATTGAAGAAGTTCCAAAAGATGCAGTTCCACAGATGGGGGAAAAAGAAGCAAAGGAAAAAGAAAAAGATCATATCATTCCACCTCCACCTTTTCCTCAGCGTCTTCAGAAAAATAAATTGGACAAGCAGTTTGCTCGTTTCTTGGAGGTTTTCAAAAAGCTGCACATCAACATCCCATTTGCAGAAGCCTTGGAAGAAATGCACAACTATGTCAAATTCATGAAAGATATTCTTTCACGAAAACGAAGATTGGGAGACTACGAGACAGTAGCATTGACGGAAGAATGCAGCGCCATCATTCAGAGGAAACTTCCCTCGAAGTTGAAAAATCCTGGCAGTTTTACTGTCCCATGCACCATTGGAGAACATTACATCGGTAAGGCTTCATGTGATTTATGTGCTAGTGTTAACTTGATGCATTTTTCTATTTACAGGAAACAGCAAATTGGAGAAGCAATGTCTACCTCAGTCTCGTTGCAACTTGCTGATCGAACACTCGCATTTCCAAGAGGTGTTGTTGAATATGTGCTGGTCAAAGTCAATTAACTGATTCTCCCAGCAGATTTCATTATCCTTGATATGAAAGAAGACAAAGAAGTACCTATCATTCTTGGGAGACCATTCTTGGCTACAGGTAAAACTGTAATTGATGTACAAAAATGAGAACTGACCATGAAAGTTCAAGACCAAGAAGTTACCTTTAATGTTTTCAAAGCCATGAAATTCCCGAGCAATGAAAAGGAAGAAGAATGTTTCAGAATTGATGTTGTTGATAGTATCGTTCAGGATACTGAAACAACTCCTACGGACAAACTTGAAGCTTGCATCACCAACATGACTGACAGCGAGCTAGATGCTGAAATCCTGGAATGTATCAACTACCATGACAAGCCATTCCGTTTCAAGTCAATACCACCAGTTGAAAGTCTGGAACTTCCGAAGAAAGATCGAATCAAGCCTTCAATTGAAGTACCACCACAGCTGGAGCTGAAGTTACTTTTGAGCCATCTCAGGTATGTATTTCTTGGAAACTCTTCTGAATTACCTGTTATTATTTCTTCTTCGCTAACATTGGAGCAAGAAGAAAAATTGTTAAGAGTGTTACGAGAACATAAGAGAGCCATTGGCTGGACTATAGCAGACATTCGAGGAATTAGTCCATCATTGTGCATGCATAAGATTCTGATGAACGATGAGTACAAACCCACAGTGGAGCATCAACGGAGACTCAATCCAATCATGAAGGAAGTCGTAAAGAAAGAAATCATCAAATGGTTGGATGCTTGGCATCATTTACCCATCTCAGACAGCACTTGGGTGAGTCCTATGCAGTGTGTGCCAAAGAAATGAGGAATCACTGTAGTCACAAATGAAAAGAACGAGCTAATTCCAACAAGAACAGTGACTGGATGGAGAGTATGCATGTACTACCGAAAACTGAACAAAGCCACGAGAAAGGACCATTTTCCGCTGCCATCCATTGACCATATGTTAGATAGACTGGCGGGACATGAGTTCTATTGCTTTCTGGACGGATATTTAGGATACAATCAGATTACCATCGCCCCAGAAGATCAGAAGAAAACCACATTTACATGTCCCTATGGTACTTTTGCTTTCCGCAGGATGCCATTTGGATTATGTAATGCCCCTGTCACTTTTCAGCGTTGCATGATGGCCATCTTCTCAGACATGCTTGACCGACGTAATCACACGCGTATAATGCAAGCGCACGTATCATTCAAGTAGTATAAAAAGTATCGATCCCACGAGGACTTAATACCGAATCTATTAATTTTATAAGGTCGAATGATTACTAGTATCTAATACGTTGATTGATTGATTGGGAATGGTGATGATTTTAAATTTAAAAATAAGTAAGTAAAATTGCGCAAAAGTAGGTTGAGGAAAATTCAAATTTATAAAACTATCCAGGGTTGTGATTTCTTCCAATATCATTTTAAAGATGAAGTAGTTATTTCATTTTTGTGCAATATATCGGTTTACTAACCTGGAACATGAAATTATGCGAAAACCTATGTCGATGGTCAGACACAAATACCCAGTTTAACCCAATTGAACCATATGTTATGTCAACCAAATTACCTGGACTCATTAAGTTTAAGTTCCAATTATGGCTACCCCCGCCCGACAGTTATATGTCTATCATGTAAGGAAATATATTAAAAGGTTATCTATCCTCAAGGAAGATCGTGGCTATTAAGTCTAAGGCTGAAACCTAAAATTCCTTTGTCAAGTTTATTTTAGATTTACCAGATCAATCTTATTAGTGGCCAATTAACAAGACGCATTAAGCTTAAGTCTTAATAAGTAAACCTTTAAATTACCCAAAATTATAAAATAACCACTTATAAACCGGTGATATTAGAATTCATCACAACCCTATATAAATAACTTAGTTATGACACATAATTAGGGCTAGTAAAAACTTAAAAGTAAAAGACATAAAATAAAATGTTGAAAAGTAAATGCGGTAAAGTAAATACTGAAAAGTAAAATTAAAAAAATAAAATGCTAGAGTTAAAGGATCTACTTTTACTACTACTATTTTAGATATCTCCCTTAATATAATATATCAACTTGCGATGGTATTACCTACCAGCCATATAAGCGGTAATCTGATTAAGTCAAATTAAGTCTGACCTGCCATAAAGGCTGCATATTACTAACCAGGTGGTATCCATGCTTAGTCAGATTAAAACCAATTTATAATTGATTACCAACCGGCCAATATAGCGGTATCCTCATTAAGTCAAATTTTAAATAGTGAATATATTATAATTAGGTAGATTAATCTAAATAGCAGTAATAAAAGTTTTACCTTTCACCCTAGGAGTGGGAAGTTACCTCCTCATAGTTGAATAGTAAAGACTGAAAAAGTAAAGAAAGTAAATTATTATTACAGAACGTAATTATATTAATTAAAAACTGAAATTTAAAGAAAACTAGATATAAAACTCCCTATTTATATCAGAGAATTCAGAGAGGAAGGTACATCTGAAACTGAAACCTTGAGCTGAATTTATAGCGTTGATGGGGTCTCCGCGTCCCGACGAGCAAGCTTCACGCTTTGCGATGCGACACGTGTCAGCTTCTGGTTAGTCAGCCGAGATTCTATCCAATGACGTGGCGATGTGGATGATTAACTCAATAATTGAGCTGATGTGGCCGTGACGTGGTGATGATGTGGCGACATGTGGCGATAGTGATTGTCGGCACCGTAGGATTGCGAGACATGGCGTGTTATGATTGGTTGATGATGATGTGGCGGTGACTTGGCGAGTTGACTCAGTCAGCTACTGATGTAGACAATGACATGTCAGACACGCGGGATGACACATGGCGATAGCAATTGTCGGCACTATAGGATGATGACATGTGGCACGACGCACGTTAGCGGATTGGCTATGATGTTGACACGTGGCAAGCGCACACTAGCAAGTCAAACTTTTCAGATTCTGACACGTGTCCCCCGGCGCACGTTAGCAAGTCATGCGCATGTTAGTCATCGCGACGCCGAAGGCTTGCACGTCATGACGCGCAAAATTACCAAATTGCCCATTTTGTCAATTTTTCACTGTTTTGGCCCCAAATCACCTCCAGAGAGTCCTGAAACTTTATTTATCTACAAAATAACACAAAACACATCAAAATATTCACAAAACTCAAGAAACTATACAAAATATTAAGTTAAATGAGTGGGAAATAGTGATATAATTACCACTCATCACACTCTCAAACCTAACATTTTGCAAGTCCTCGAGCAAAACATAGAATAAAATAACATATACATCTTTAAAATAAAATTTAACTAAGCCACTTTCGTAGGGATCACGGTTGTATTTAGTGTATGTAAGAAGCCTTTAAAACCCTAGGTGTTCCTAGTGGACGAGTTGTAGTCTCGTGAGGGTTTACAGCAATGATACCCACAAACATTTTACAAAAGTAAAAAGGTAGTGAAACTAATGCACACAAAAGTAAAAAGACAAGAGAAAAGAGAATAAAGAAGTTAGTGACTAATCAGGTGAAACTTCTACTCCAAGTTACTAGTTGTTTTCTTTCTTTCTAAATTACTGAATAAGTAAATTCTCCGATTATATTTACCATTCTCCATATGCACAACCAACAAAATATTAATCAACTCATTTTTGCCCACAACAGTCTCAAGTGCAGTTGATAAGAGAGTAATATTTTTGTCCTAAAGTTTTATCAGAATTCACACCTTTTTGTAGCAAAGGAATAATTTTTCTGAATTTTCTGTTTTTTCTTTGATTTTTGAATTTTTTTTATTTATATATAATATCTTCCATCTATGTAGCGAGTGTTGGGTCAGTGGCTCCCAAACCAGTTGGCTTTAGGGCACCAGGTGTTAAGACACCCCTACGGACTTAATTACTCAGACTTCAGATATATATATTTTTGCAATATCCTCGATCCATGTAGCGAGCTTTGGGCCAGTGACTCCCAAGCGAGTTGGTTTTAGGGCACTAGGTGTTAAGACACCCCTACAGACTTAATAACTCGGATCTTAGACGTTTTTTTTTTACTCCATTGCTTTTTGAGATGCTTCCTCCAATTAAACTATAGCACTGAATATTAAAAACTTTTCAATTACAGCTTATGTCCGTATGTTACCATGCATGTTGATAATACTTGCCAATTGAGCATATGAAGATCCATTTTAGTCAGTTTTATGGAGAATTCACAAATTAAATAATTTAAAATGAAATAAACAAAAATTAACTTGTTTCAAAAATAGGTTTGAGATACGTCTCAGGAGTGGAAACTCCTTACACTGCTATCTCTTACCAATTTCACCAGACTAATCAAATTAAAAACACAAAAACATAAAATATTTTTTTTTTGATTTTTGTAAAAATTTTTCAATTTTTTTTGTATTTTTTGAAAATTTTTGGAATAAAAAAAACAAAAACAAACAAGATACTAATCAACTATTCCCCACCCCCAAACCTAAATGAGACATTGTCTTCAATGTCTTAAACAGTAGAAGAAGAGTATTGAAGATAGTACCTCGTTAGCTGGAATTCTACATCTAAATGGGAAATTTAAAGGTTAAGATCCAGATTTATCCGATGCTTTTTACCACGATCATCATCGGACCATTTTATCTTTGAAAGGATACGGTCAATTTATGGTTCATTGGCTAAGATTTGGTCAATTAATTCATGGGCAGTTATGGCAGTGAAGATAAGTTCTTTTAAAGGTTTTGACACGAACCCATTTCTCCGGAAATCATCTAGAAAGACACAAAAAAATCAAAAAATACATCTACATTGAACAATCCAATTGGTTTCTGGTGTATGTTCAAGTTCGCCCAATATAGTACTGAAAAATCTCCTTCAACGTGCCCAAACCACCTGGCAAAGCAATAAAAGTATCAGCACGGTTAATCATTTCCACCAGTCGTTCAGACATACCTGGTACGATCAGTTTTTCTCCGTTTGACGATCCTATAAGATCTACCTCTGCCAAGGGTTTTGGGATGATTCCCAGAACTTGACTGCCTTCATCATGTACGGCCTTTGAAACGATCCCCATTAGTCCAAGATTGACTCCGCCATATACTAGGTGCATATTTTTCTCAGTTATGACTCGTCCCAATTCATGTGCTGCTGCTACGTATTGTGGCTTAATACCAACACTAGTACCGCAAAATACACAGATGTTTTCAACTCGTCTTCTTGAACTGGCTTCCATTTTTATCTGGATGACTTTCAAAAGTGCAATGATGAATTGAATTTATAACACCTGAAAAGGGTGAGTAAAAATAATAGCACTAGTACCTGCCAAATGACAATTATTAGTTAAATAGTAAAATAAATCGTGAAAGTCAAAAAGGTCTGGATCATGTCGAAGAAAATAAAAGAAAATAAAAAAACAAATCACAATTATTAGGAAAAGACAAAGAGATATAATATGTACAAGAAAAGTAGTGGCTTGATTGACGTCTATGCGTCAGGGACAAGCTTCCCATACAATTTTCTTATAAATTGGCAAACAGGGTCTTTTTGAGTCAGATTCCCAAGACTTAATTGTTGTTTTTCTCTTTGAAATTGTGTATGTAATCTGCGAATGGCTATATGAACATATCCACTGGGATGCGTCTCAAGAGTCGAATATATATCATCTACATGCACCTTACTCAAGCCATCCCTAATGAATTTAATTTTGTCTTCCCGATTATCAGACACAATTCCTAAAGAATTACAATGAGTATTTCAATTCCAATGTGCACATTTGTAACAAACACACATTTGGTTAGCTGTACGTTTCTTTGCATAGGTGCTTCTTCCAAAACCAGGCAGATGTGAAATAAAAGTTCAGAAGACTCACTGCCAATTGGACCAGTGCTTCAATATTCCAACGAATGTCAGTTGGAATACCTTTGATCATCAGTAGTCTCATCCGTTCCAAGCTAGCTTTGTAGACTTTCATCAGAGATTTTTGAGGGAGAGAAGGAAATTGTTTGTGAAGATTTGTGAGAGCTCATTCCATCCTGAAATGACTTTACCTACAAAAATTAAACAAACAAAAATAAAACACACCAGATCACAATATATACACAAATTACATGGGTTGCCTCCCTGCTAGCGCTAAGTTTAACGTCGTCAGCTAGACGTGACTGCCCGAACGTTATGTTGGATCTGAAAGTGTGACACTTTCTTTTTGTCGCTCAAATGATTCTCCCCAGTAGTGCTTGACACGCTGACTGTTAACCTTGAATGTTTCGTTAGTGTTGGGATCCAGTAACTCAACAGCTCCATATGGTAAAACCTGTGTGATCACAAATGGACCTGACCACCATGATTTCAACTTTCCAGGGAAAAGTTTTAACCTTGAATTGTACAACAACACCTGCTGCCTTGTTTCCAACTGTCGGTGCACTATTTTTCGGTCATGCCATTTATTGGTCTTTTCTTTGTATAATCTGGCATTCTCATAAGCTTGTAGACGAAACTCCTCCAATTCGTTGAGTTGGTGAAGTCATTTCTCTCCTGCAGCTTATGGATCAAGATTCAACTTCTTTAGTGCCCAGTACACCTTATGTTCAAGCTCAACTAGCAGATGACATGCTTTCCCAAACACCATACGATATGGGGATATACCAATGGGTGTCTTGTAAGCTGTACGATAGGCCCATAATGCGTCATCAAGTTTTGCATACCAATCATTCCTTCTTGATCCAACGGTTCTTTCTAGGATTCTTTTGATTTCCTTGTTTAAAACTTCAACCTGTCCATTTGATTGTAGATGGTAAGCAGTGGCAACCTTGTGAGTAACTCCGTATTTGTATAGAAGTGCATCAAAATATATGTTGTAGAAATGTGTGCCACCATCACTGATAATTGCCCGTGGTGTTCCGAACCGAGTGAAAATATTCATTTTAAGGAATTTGATCACCTCTTTTGAATCATTAGATGTCAGTGCAATTGCTTCAACCCATTTGGAGACGTAGTCTATTGCAACCAGTATGTACAGGTTTCCGAATGACGGAACAAAGGGTCCCATAAAATCAATACCCCGCACATCAAATATATATACTTCCATAATATTTTACAAAGGTCCTTCATTTCTCCTGGAAATATTACCCGTTCTCTGGCACCTATCACATTGAAGAGCAAAAAGATAAGCATCTTTAAAAAGAGTGGGCCAGAACAAACCTGATTGTAGGACTTTGGTTATAGTTTTATTCCCGCTGAAGTGGCTGCCATATGGTGATGAATGACAATGTTGCAAAACACTGTTGACCTCATTTTATGGAACACATCATCTCAATAATTGATCAGCACAACGTTTGAACAGGTACGACTCATCCCAAATATAGTGCTTGACTTCCTTGAAGAACTTCTTTCGTTGCTAAGTTGTCCATTCCAACGACCATTTTCCTGATACAATGAGGTTGACATAGTCAGCATACCAATGGACATCCTGCTATTTCATGGCAAATAGCTGTTCATCTGGAAAAGTTTCTTTGATTGACAATTCTTTGCCAGCTGTTTCTCCATTCTCGAGCCTCGATAGATGATCTGCCACTTGGTTTTCTCTCACTTTTCTGTCTCGAATTTCCACGTCAAATTCTTGCAGAAGAAGTATACAATGGATCAATCTGGGTTTGGCATCTTTCTTTGCGATCATATATTTGATTGCTGAATGATCTGTGTAGACCACCACTTTGAGACCCAGCAGATAGGAGCGGAATTTGTCAAAATCGTACACAACTGCGAGCAACTTTTTTTTCAGTGGTTGTGTAGTTGAGTTGAGCTTCATTCAAAGTTCTGCTGGAGTAGTAAATGGTGTGGAAAATCTTTGTTTTGCGTTGTCCCAAAACTGCACCTACCTCAAAAGCTTCATGGCATTCTGTTTTAAGAAAGGCACATCCTTCTCCAGAAGATTGCAAATAGGTTTTGCAATTTTGGAAAAGTCTTTGATAAATCTCCTGTAAAAACCTGCATGTCCGAGAAAGCTCCGAATCCATTTGACTGATGTCGGCAGATGTAGTTTTTCAATTATCTCGATCTTTGCTTTGTCTACCTCAATTCCCTTTTGTGAGATCCGGTGTCCAAGAACAATGCATTCCTGCACCATGAAATGGTATTTCTACCAATTGAGTACCAGGTTGGTATCTTCACATCTTTGTAACATCTGTTCCAAATTTTGCAAACAGTGGTCAAAAGAGTCTCCAAGCACAGAAAAATCATCCATGAATACCTCCATACTCTGCTCCAGCATGTCTGAGAAGATGGCCATCATGCAACGCTGAAAAGTGGCAGGGGCATTACATAATCCAAATGGAATCCTGCGAAAAGCAAAAGTACCATACAGACATGTTAAAGTGATTTTCTCCTGATCTTCTGGGGCGATGGAAATCTGATTGTACCCCGAGTATCTGTCCAGAAAGCAATAGAACTTATGTCATGCCAGTCTGTCTAGCATCTGGTCAATGAATGGCAGCGGAAAATAGTCTTTCCTCGTGGCTTTGTTCAGCTTCCGGTAGTCTATGCATACTCTCTATCCAGTCACCATTCTTGTTGGAATCAGCTTGTTCATTTCATTGGTGACAACAGTAATTCCTCATTTCTTCGGTACACACTGCATAAGGCTCACCTAAGTGATGTCTGAGATGGGGTATATGATGCAAGCATCCAATCATTTGATGATTTCTTTCTTCACGACCTCCTTCATGATTGGATTGAGTCTCTGTTGATGCTCTATTTTGGGTTTGTACTCATCGTTCATCAGAATCTTGTGCATGCAAAATAATGGACTAATGCCTTGAATGTCTGATATAGTCCAGCCAATGGATTTCTTGTGTTCTCGTAGCACTCTCAGCAACTTTTCTTCCTTCTCCAATGTTAGTGAAGAAGAAATAATAACAGGTAATTCAGAAGAGTTTCCAAGAAATGCATACCCGAGATGGCTTAGAAGTAATTTTAGCTCCAACTGTGGTGGTTCTTCAATCGAAGGCTTGATTCAATCTTTCTTTGGAAGTTCCAGACTTTCCAATTGTGGTGTCGATTTGAATCGGAATGGTTTGTCAAGATAATTGATACATTCCATGATTTCAACATTTAGCTCGCTGTCAGTCATGTTGGTGATGCAAGCTTCAAGTTTGTCTGTGGGAGTTGTATCAGTATCCTGAACGATACTATCAACAACATCAATTCTGAAACATTCTTCTTCCTTTTCATCGCTCGGGAATTTCATGGCCTTGAAAATATTAAAGGTAACTTTTTGGTATTGAACTTTCATGGTCAGTTCTTCTTTTTATACATCAATAACAGTTCGACCTATCGCTAAGAATGGTCTCCCAAGAATGATAGGCACATCTTTTTCTTCCTCCATGTCAAGGATAATGAAATCTGCTGGGAGAATGAGTTTGTCGACTTTGACCAGCACATCTTCAATAACACCTCTTGGAAATGTGACCGTTCGATCAGCAAGTTGCAAAGAGACTGAGGTATGCATTTCTTCTCCAATTTGCAGTTTCCTGTAAATAGAAAAAGGCATCAAATTAACACTAGCACCTAAATCAAATAAAGCTTTACCGATGTAATGTTCTCCAATGGTGCATTGGGACAGTAAAACTGCCAGGATCTTTCAACTTTGGGGGAAGTTTCATTTGAATGATGGCACTGCATTCTTCCATCAATGCTACTGTCTCGTAATCTCCCAATCTCCATTTTCGTGAAAGAATGTCTTTCGTGAATTTGACATAGCTGGGCATTTCTTCCAAGGCTTCTACAAATAGGATGTTGATGTGCAGCTTTTTGAAAACCTCCAAGAAACGAGGAAACTGCTTGTCCAGTTTGTTATTCTGAAGACGCTGTGGAAAAGGTGGAGGTGGAGTGATTTGATCTCTTTCCTTTGCTTCTTTTTCCTCCATCTGTTGCTCTCATTCTTTTGGAATTTCTTCAATGGATACCTTGATTCCAACATCTTTGTTGATTTCAGTACCGCTTTTTGAGGTGATGGCTTGACATTGCTCCTTCCCTCGGTTCCTTGGATTTGGTTCTGTGTTGTTGGGAAGATTCCCTAGCGGTCTGTAATTCTGAGTATTGGCCAGTTGTCCAATTTGATTCTCCAGTGCTTTGATAGAAGCTGATTGGCTCTGAAACATATCATCTTACTTTTTTAACTGAGCCAGCACTTCTGCTATTCCTGGTTCATTTGCCTGCTCTTGGCTTTTGTTCTGTTGCTAGAATCCAGGTGGTGGATAGTTCTTTTGCCCAGAATTATTGCTCCATGAGAAATTTGGATGATTCCTCCACCCTGGGTTGTAGGTGTTGGAATATGGATTGTTCCCCTGTCTGTTGAAATTGTTAACATATTTCACCGTCTCTTCAAGTTGGTTTGGTTCTGGTGCTCCTCCATATGGTGAACTTGTGGATCCAGTGGTAAGAGTCCATGAATTTACATATATGATCCAGCTTGGCGTTGACTGCTGTATTGGCTCCAACTTCATAAATTCATGAAATTCTTTGGATCTTGCTCCTTTCTGTTGGCCACAAGGAATTGTTGTTGGCCATTTCTTCGATTAGGTCTCAGGCTTGATCTTCTCTTTTTGCCATCAAAGCTCCTCCAGCAGCAGTATCAATTGTGGTTCTAATCAGTCCAGAAAGTCCATTATAGAAAGTTTGGACTTGAAGCCATTTTGGAATCTCATGGTGAGGACATTTCCAGAGCAAATCTTTGTACCTTTCCCAAACTTCGTAGAGAGTCTCCGAGTCAAGTTGCACAAAGGATGTGATGTCATTCCTCAGCTTTCCAGTTCTGGCTGGTGGAAAGTACTTTGCAAGAAATTTGGTGGCTAAAGTGTTCAAAGTTGTGATAGAACCTGCTGGTAATGAATTTAGCAAAGCTTTAGCTCTGTCCTTCAAGGAGTATGGAAAAACTCGCTGTCTCATTGCTTCTTCAGCTTCTCGGTTGTAATTGAAAGTGTTGCAAACTTCCAGAAAGTTGCTGATGTGTGTATTAGGATCTTCAGTTGCCTTCCCCCCAAACTGTACTGACTGTTGAATCATCTGAATACATGTTTTGATGTCACACGCATTTGCTGGTAAAGGAGGAAGTACAATACAAGAAATGAAGTCGTCGACCACCAGAATGGTTCTGTCTCGAATGGGTATTGGTGGTGCAACTTCCAGAGGTTCAGGTTCCATGTTGACTAAAGCTTTTTGGCCTTCACGCCTTTCCCTTCTCAACTGTCTGATTGTTCTTTCAATTTCTGGGTCAAACAGTCGGAGTTCAAAGCTTCTAGTTCGTCTCATGTAGTTTTCGAGAACCTGAAACACAAGAAAACAACAATAATAAGAAATTAGATACAAGTAAATGTATCTAACCTCAAAACTAATAGTGAAAGATAAATAAGTCCCCGGCAACGGTGCCAAAAACTTGACCGACGTAATCACACACGTATAACGCAAGCACACATATCGTTCAAGTAGTATAAAAAGTATCGATCCCACGAGGAAAATTCAAATTTATAAAACTATTAATTTTATGAGGTCAAATGATTACTAGTATCTAATAGGTTGATTGATTGATTGGGAATGATGATGATTTTAAATTTTAAAATAAGTAAATAAAATTGCGCAAAAGTAGGTTGAGGAAAATTCAAATTTATAAAACTATCCAGGGTTGTGATTTCTTCCAATATCATTTTAAAGATGAAGTGGTTATTTCATTTTTGTGCAGTATATCGGTTTACTAACCTGGAACATGAAATTATGCGAAAACCTCTGTCGATGGTCAGACACAAATACCCAGTTTAACCCAATTGAACCATATGTTTATGTCAACCAAATTACCTGGACTCATTAAGTTTAAGTTCCAATTATGGCTACCCCCGCCCGACAGTTATATGTCTATCATGTAAGGAAATATATTAAAAGGTTATCTATCCTCAAGGAAGATCGTGGGCTATTAAGTCTAAGGCTGAAACCTAAAATTCCTTTGTCAAGTTTATTTTAGATTTACCAGATCAATCTTATTAGTGGCCAATTAACAAGACGCATTAAGCTTAAGACTTAATAAGTAAACCTTTAAATTACCCAAAACTATAAAATAACCCCTTATAAACTGGTGATATTAGAATTCATCACAACCCTAGATAACTAACTTAGTTACGACACATAGTTAGGGCTAGTAAAAACTTAAAAGTAAAAGACATAAAATAAAATGCGGTAAAGTAAATGCGGTAAAGTAAATACTGAAAAGTAAAATCACCAAAATAAAATGCTAGGGTTAAAGGATCTACTTTTACCACTACTATTTTAGATATCTCCCTTGATATAATATATCAACTTGTGATGGTATTACCAACCAGCCATATAGGCCGTAATCTGATTAAGTCAAATTAAGTCTGACCTGCCATAAAGGCGGTATATTACCAACCGACTAACCAGGCGGTATCCATGCTTAGTCAGATTAAAACATGTTTATAATTGATTACCAACCGGCCAATATTGCGGTATCCTCATTAAGTCAAATTTTAAATAGTGAATATATTATAATTAGGGAGATTAATCTAAATAGCAGTAATAAAAGTTTTACCTTTCACCCTAGCAGTGGGAAGTTACCTTCTCATAGCTGAATAGTAAAGACTGAAAAAGCAAAGAAAGTAAATTATTATTACAGAACGTAATTAAAATTAATTACAAAACTGAAATTTAAAGAAAACTATATATAAAACTCCTTATTTACATCAGAGAATTCAGAAAGGAATGTACATCTGAAACTGAAACCTCGAGCTGAATTTATAGGCATTGATGGGGTCTCCGCGTCGCGATGCGCAAGCTTCATGCTTCACGACGCGCAAGCTACACGCGTCGCGACGCGACACGTGTTAGCTTCTGGTTGGTCCGCCGAGATTCTTATCCAATGATCTGGCGATGTGGATGATTAACTCAATAATTGAGCTGACGTGGCGGTGACGTGGTGATGATGTGGCGACAGTGATTGTCAGCACCATAGGATTACGACATGTGGCACGTTGTGATTGGCTTATGATGATGTGGCGCTGACTTGGCAAGTTGACTCGGTCAGCTGCTGATGTGGATGATGATGTTTCAGACACGCGGGATGACACGTGGCGATATGTGACGATGGCGATTATCGGCACCATAGGATGATGACATGTGGCACGGCGCACGTTAGCGGATTGGCTGTGATGTTGACACGTGGCAGACACATGTTAGCAAGTCAAACTTTTCAAATTCTGACACGTGTCCCCCGACGCACGTTAGCAAGTCATGCGTATGTTAGGCATCACGATGCCGAAGGCTTGCGCGTCGCGACGCGCAAAATTACCAAATTGTCATTTTGTCCGTTTTTCACTGTTTTGGCCCCAAATCACCTTCAGAGAGTCCTGAAACTTTATTTATCTACAAAATAACACAAAACACATCAAAATATTCACAAAACTCAAGAAACTATACAAAATATTAAGTTAAATGAGTGGGAAATAGTGATATAATTACCACTCATCAATGCTGGAGCAGAGTATGGAGGTATTCATGGATGATTTTTCTGTGTTTGGAGACTCTTTTGACCACTGCTTGTAAAATTTGGAACATGTGTTACAAAAATGTGAAGATACCAACCTGGTACTCAATTGGGAGAAATGCCACTTCATGGTACATGAAGACATTGTTCTTGGACACCGGATCTCACAAAAGGGAATCGAGGTAGACAAAGCGAAGATTGAAACAATTGAAAAACTACCTCCACCAACATCTGTCAAAGAGATTCAGAGTTTTCTTGGTCTTGCTGGTTTTACAGGAGATTTATCAAAGACTTTTCCAAGATTGCTAAACCTCTGTGCAATCTTCTGGAGAATGATGTGCCTTTCAACTTCACCAAAGAACGCCATGAAGCTTTTGAGATCTTAAAACATAAGTTGGTATCTGCTCCCATTATTATAGCACCAGAATGGACCCTTCCATTTGAGGTGATGTGCGATGCTAGTGATTTTGCTGTAGGTGCAGTTTTGGGACAACGAAAAGCAAAGATTTTCCACACCATTT